>JABUQX010015182.1:52500-60000 GCA_015478945.1 Trachelipus rathkii
CCAACCAACCTACCCTCCTGTCCATTCCATGATCTATTTGATCTATTGATCTATTGTGATCTAGTTGATTCAAGTCAAAATTTTACTAAAATTGTAACGTTTTACATACCCTAAAGCAGTAAATCATAAATCAAACCACATTCCAACCACCCTCCTGACCATCTGTGATTTATTGATCTATGATCTATTCATCTATTGATCTATTGATCTAGTGATTAGGTCAAATTTTTACTAAAATTGTCATGTTTTATACATACCCTTAAATCAGTAATCAGTAAATTAAGCCACCTAACCTACCCCTCCTGACCAATCATGATCTATTGATCTATTGATCTTTGATCTATGATCTATTTTCTATTGATAGTCAAATTTTTTTACAAATTGTGAACGTTTTAACATACCCTAAAGCAGTAAATCACAAAATTAAAACCACTATCCAACCTCCCTCCTGACAATCTGTGATCTATTGATCTATTATCTTATTGATCAGTCACATTTCGAGTGTCATTTTGGATAAACATAACATAAAATCAAGTTCTTTATACGAAGATCAAACAATATATGCTGACGTAACAAAGTTTTCACATCAATAAAGCTAACATGGCGAACATGAACTATGAAAATAATGTACAAAGACAAACCTATCACACCTTAAACACGAATAAGCTGTTAACATTAACAAAGTTCCACACTTAACATCAGTAAAGTAACTAACATAACAACCAAAAACGTAACTTATTCACACTTTGTCAAACATATCTCTAACATAACGATGTTAATTTACAATAACTAACATGGTAATAATTAACTAAAATTTATCACAACAGTGGTTAAATATCATACTGATCAACGAAACTCTGAACATAATAAGCGTTGTCCACATCAATAAGCAACATGATGTACATGAACTAAGAAAATAATGTACAAAGACAAACCTATCACACCTTAAACACGAATATACTGTTAACACCAGTAAAGTAACTAACATGGTATGCAAAACGTAACCTAATCTTACTTTTTTCAAGCATATCTCTAACATAACGATGTTATTACACTAACACACTAATATTTAGCAAAAAGTATTCATAACCTCTGTCCGATTATCATACTGGTCAACAAATATATGCTAACATAACATATGTTTTCACATTAATAAAGCTAACATAGCCATCATATGAACTAGGAAAATAATGTACATCGACAAACCTAACAACACCTTACACACAAATAAACTGTTAAGCATTAACAAAGTTCCAGGACTTAACAGCGTAAAGTAAACCTAACTTACATACAAAACGTAACCGTAGTTTTTATACCTTTTTCAACATACTCTAACATATTAACGTTAATCTAATTGGACAACATTAACATTTATTCAAAAAACTGTGTCATAACCGAGTACCTAACCTCATAATTACCTAACGAGTAAAGACGAATAAAGTAAAGTTTTTAGGCCTTATCTCTTTTTAGACTTCGCCTCCTTTCAGAAAATACCAAAACTCTAAACATGAAAAAATGATTTTATGCTTTTTAACCATCTGCATAAAGTGATGCAATACTTATTATATTTGAACCTCTGGCAGGAATATACTAGCAATGTAGCAGTCGCCAGTCGGTTTACGATTAAATATAAATGACTTGCGTTGGGAATAACCGAAACCCCTCGTGAAGATATCAACAACAAGCGTAGAGATGCTGGGAGATGTCATCGTATCAACACACTGAGAAAAACTATCCTACTGAAGAAAATAGTATATAAACATCCCTTAAATGTAAAGAGATTCTTTCTTTCAACCAATCAGAAGAAAGTAAACAATGAATACGACGTCGAATGAACCATTATCAGCTTCAAAAAGGTATATCTTCTCGATTCGCAACAACAACAACGAAAAAACAACAATAAATAGTACAAGATAAAGTTCTTTTAGATACTTAACCAACGAATATATGCGTGAACGTAACATATGTTTTCACATAATAAAGGCTAACATAGCATTACCAGAACTAAGAAAATAAAGCACAAACGACGGATCTAACAACAAACTTAAGCACGAATAAACTGTTTACATTAACAAAGTAGTTCCACACTTAACACCTGTAAAGTAACTGACATTGCATAACAAAAACGTAACCTATTTCATACTTTTACCAAAACATATCTCTAACATAATAACGTTAATTTTACATTGAAACAGTAATATTTAACAAGAATTTATATAACCTGTTGTATATTATCATACAGAGCAGCGAAAGGATGCTAACGTAACAAAGTTTCCACATTAATAAAGCTAACATAACATAACCTGAACTAAGAATATGATGTACAACGACAAACCTAACACCCCTTACGTGCGAATAAACCACTAACATTAACAAACTTCTGCACATAACAGCAATAAAGTACCTAACACATCGTGCAAAACTTAAACCTAGTCACACTTTTCAAGCATTATCTCTAAACATATCAATGCTAATTTTACATAACATCGGTAATAATTAACAAAAGTTTAGCATAAACCTTGTCTAATCATCATACTGACAAAGAAAATATATAATGCTGACGTAACAGATGTTTTACATCAACTTCGTAACATTTAACAAAAAATTCATCATAACCTCGTCTAAATATCATAATCCCCAGCGAATAATTGCAAACATAACAAAGTTTTAACCAAACATAACAAAAAATAACAAAATTTTATCCTAACATAACATAAAAATAAGTTCTTTGAGTAAAATATCACAGTAAAACGTAATAATTTACTGATTTTAAAGCAGTAAATCTGTAAATCAGTAAATCAAGCCCCTCCATCCGTGCAGTCCCCTACCCGTTCCACCCACCTGTGATCTATTGAGCTATTGATTCAAGTCATATTTCAAGTATCATTTTGGACAAACATAACTTAAAAATAAATTTCTTATATACTAACCTACGAATATAAGCTTAACCAACAAAGTTTTAGCACCAATAAACTAACAAATCATAACCACGCACTAGGAATAAATGTACAAATGCAAACCAACATACCTCGCGTATTGAATAATGCAGCGTAACACCTTCAATAATTCCCTACTGATCAAGGTAAAGTAACTAACAGGTCATACAATACTCGATATGGTCCCCTTTTTCGAGCATATTAGCAACAGGTAAAAGCCGTATTGTCTAACAAAATCCCTTAACAAACTGACCAATCTATCAAAGATGCCACCATCTTGAACTAGGAATTGACACTATCTTCATCAAAGTGTCACTCGTTTCGACTATAACATCATTGACCTATGAATAAACGTTGACATTAGCAAAAGTCTAGGGGCAAACCTAACATTACTCAACAAAAAACTTAACCTAAGCTCACGTTTCTAACACATCATGGTCAGTTAACACAGTAATATCTTACAAAAACTCTTCATTTCTCTAACAAATCAGTGTAATTTTCAACATTGTCATAGTAATATTTAAACAAAACGTATCTAACTTACGAATAAACAGTTTTTCATTAACCCAGAGTATCTAAAGCAACACATTACCCTCCGAGAGAAAACCCAGGGGGATGCGCCCCTTGAAATGTGAATCCTTCGGAGGGGTAAAGCCGCTTACACCCTTCGGGGTGATCCCCCTCGCAGGATTCACACCCTTCAAGGGCGCTTCCCCTGCCGGGTTTTTCTCTCGGAGGGAATGTGTTCTGCTTTTTAGAGATACTCTTGGTTAATGAAAACTGTTTATTCGTAAGTTAGATACGTTATGTTAAATATTATTATGACAATGGGAAAATAACACTGATTTGTTAAGGAAATGATGATTTTTTGTAGATATTTACTGTGTTAACTGGACGATGATGTGTTAAGAAACGGAGCCTGAGGTTAAGTTTTTGTGTATAATGTTAGTTTGCCGTAGATTTTGCTAAATGTCTAGCGGGTTTATTCAAGGTCAAATGGTTATACTCGAACGAGACACTTTGATGAAGATAGTGTCAATTCCTAGTTCAAGATGGTGGCATTTTGATAGATTGGTCACTTTGTTAAGGGATTTGTTAGAATAATACGGCTTTAGCTGTTGCTGATATGCTCGAAAAGTGGAACATATCGAGTATTGTATGACCGTTAGCTACTTTACCTTTGATCAGTAGGGAATTCAGGATGTTAGCTGATTATTCGATACGCGAGGTATGTTAGGTTTGCATTGTACATTATATTCCTAGTCCTGGTAATGCTATTAGCTTTATTGGTGCTAAAACTTTGTTGGTTAAGCATATATTCTTAGGTTAGTATATAAAGAACTTATTTTATTGTTATGTTTGTCGCAAAATATACTTGAAATATGACTTGACATCAATAGCTCAATAGAATCACAGTTGTGAGATGAACGGGATAGGGGACTCACGGATGAGGGGTTTGATTTTACGATTTACTGAATTATGCTTTAAAATCAGTAAAATTATTACGTTTTACTGTGATATTTTACTCAAAGAACTTATTTTATTTATGTTAGGATAAAAATTTTGTTATTTTTTGTTAGTTAGTTAAAACTTTGGTTATTTGCAATATCCCGCTGGGGATATGATAGTTTAAGACGAGGTTATGATGAATTTGTGTGTGTGTTGTTACGAAGTTGATGTAAAACATCTGTTACGTCACATTATATTCTTTGTTCAGTATGATGATTAGCAGGGTTATGCTAACTTTTGTTAAATATGTACGGATGTTAATGTAAAATTAGCCATTTGATATGTGTAAGATGATGCCTTGAAAAAGATGTTGACTAGGTTACGGGTTTGCACGATGTGTTAGGTATTTTATTGCTGTTATGTGCAGAAGTTTGTTAATTTAGTGGTTTATTCGCACGTAAGGGGTGTTAGGTTTGTCGTGTACATATATTCTTAGTTCAGGTTATGTTATGTAGCTTTATTAATGTGTTGGAAAAACTCTTGTTCCGTTAGCATACTTTTCGCTGATCTGTATGATAATTAAACAAGGTTATAATAAATTCATTGTTAAATATTACTGTGTCAATGTAAAATTAACGTTAATATGTTAGAGATATGTTTGTAAAAGTATTGAATAGGTTGTACGTTTTGTATGCAATGTCAGTTACTTACAGGTGTTAAGTGTGGAACTTTGTCAAAAGGTTAACAGTTTATTCGTGCTTAAGTTGTGTTTAAAGATTCGTCGTTGTGCATATATTCTTAGTTCTGGTAATGCTATTTTAGCTTTATTAATGTTGAAACACCATGTTACGTTAGCATATATTCGTTGGTTAGTATCTAAAGAACTTATCTTTGTACTATGTTGTTGTTGTTGTTGTTGTTGTCGAAACGAGAATATATACCCTTTTGAACTGATATGGCTCATTCGTACGTCGTATTCTTGTTTACTTTCTTCTGATTGGTTGAAAGAAAGAATCTCATTACATTTAAAGGATGTTTATATACTATTTTCTTCAGTAGGATAGTTTTTCTCAGTGTTGATACGATGACATCTCCCCGCATCTCTACGCTTGTTGTTGATATCTTCACGAGGAGTTTCGTTATTCCCAACGAAGTGTCATTTATATTAAATCGTAAACCAAATGGCGACTGCTACATTGCGTAGTAATATCCTGCCCAGAGGTCAAAGTATAATAAGTATTGCATCACTTTATGCAAATGGTTAAAGCATAAAAATCATTTTTTCATGTTTAGAGTTGGTATTTTCTGAAAGGAGGCGGAGTCTAAAAAGAGATAAGCCTAAAAACTTTACTTTATTCGTCTTTACTCGTTAGGTATTATGAGGGTTAGGTATGGTTATGACTTTTTGATAATGTTACTGTGTCAATGTAAGATTAACGTTAATAGTTAGAGATATGTTTTGAAAGGTAGTAAATACGGTTACGTTTGTATGTAAAGTTTAGGTAGTTACTTTACCGCTGTTAAGTCTGGAACTTTGGTTAATGTTAACAGTTTTTATTCTGTGTGTAAGTTGTGTTAGGTTTGTCGTTGTACATTATTTTCCTAGTTCATATGATGCTATGTTAGCTTTATTAATGTGAAAACCATGTTATTAGCATATATTTGTTGATTCAGTATTGATAATCGGGACAAGTTATGATACATTTTTGCGTAAATATTAGTGTTTAGTGTAAATAACATCGTTATGTTGAGAATGCTTGAAAAAAAGTAGATTAGGTTACGGTTTGGCATACCATGTTAGTTACTTTATTGGTGTGTTAACAGTTTAATCGTGTTTAAGGTGTGATAGGTTGTGCTTTGTGCCATTATTTTTCTAGTTCATGTTACATATGTTTAGCTTTATATGTGAACCTTATTATTTAGAGTATATTCGTTGATTCAGTTGATAATTAACTAACTGTTGCTATAAATTTTAGGTAATTATTACATGTTAGTGTAAATTAACATCGTATGTTAGAGAATTATGTTGACAAAGTGTGAAGAAGTTACGTTTTTTTGGTTTTATGTTAAGTTACTTTACTTTGATTGTAAGTGTGGAACTGTTAATGTTAACAGCTTATTCGTGTTTTAAGGTGTGATAGGTTTGTCTTGTACATTAATTTTCATAGTTCATGGACCCATGTACTTATGATGTGAAAACTTTGTTACATTAGTCAGCCATATATTGTTTGATCTTCGTATAAAGAACTTGATTTTAGGTTATGTAAAAAATAATCCAAAATGACACTCGAAATGTGACTTGAATCAATAGGTCAATAGATCAATAGACCACAGATGGTCAGGAGGGAGTTGATAGTGTTTGATTTAGTGATTTACTGCTGTTAGGGTCATGTAAAACCGTATACATTAGTAAATTTTGACTTAAATCAAATAAGATCAATAGATCAATAGATCAATAGATCAATAGATCAATAGATCATGATTTGACAGGAGGGTAGGTTGGGTGGCTTGATTTACTGATTTACTGATTTAGGTATGTAAACATGACAATTTAGTAAAAAATTTGACCTTAATCAATAGATCAATAGATCAATAGATCAATAGATCAATAGATCGAATAGATCCAGAATGGTCAGGGGGAGTTGGATATGTTTGATTTTAGTGATTCTTGACTTATAGGTATGTAAAACGTTACAAATTTTAGTAAAAATTTGACTTAAATCAATAGATCAATAGATCAAATAGATCAATAGATCAATAGATCAATAGATCAATAGAATAATAGATCACGATTGGACAGGAGGGTAGGTTGGTTGGCTTGATTTCTGATTTACTGATTTAGGGGTATGTAAAACATGACAAATTTAGTAAAAAATTTGACCTTATTCCAATAGATCAAGTAGATCAATTTAGATCAATAGATCAAATAGTCATAGCTCAACAACTGGTCAGGGAGGGAGGGTGGATGTGGTTTGATTTACTGATTACTTGATTTAGGGTATGTTAAACATGAACAATTTTAGTAAAAAAATTTGACCTTAATCAATAGATCAATAGATTCAAATAGCATCAATAGATCGATAGATCACAACTGGTCAGGATGGAGGGTGTGGGT
>JABUQX010015183.1:0-20857 GCA_015478945.1 Trachelipus rathkii
GATAGTCTCACTCTACCGATTGTGTGTGATACGGTAGAGAAATTGTATGGGGGATATGGCAATAATTTTACTTACTAATTACCGTTTCCAGATTGTAATCAAAAAGCATAAATTACTCCCAGCAGAAATTATATTTATTTTATCTGTTAGACTAATTTACTTCATTATTGCCATCATCTAAGTTTGTTTAGAATAATAATATTTTGCTTTTTTATAAGTTATAATTAAAAAAACACACACGACCAGGCCTCTTCGGTTTGGTGTCCAGGGCGCATGGTCCGGGGAGGTCAGTAGAAAAGGCCGCCGGGGGTCAACGACACTAGTCCACACACGACACACGCGTACACCACACATACGAGAGCTCGGAGGGGGCACACGTCTGGGCGTAGTCCTAGTCAGATGGTCGAACGAAGCGCCGAGCACACATATCGACAAGCGACACGACAGCACACTACAAAAGAACAGCACAAGCCCAGCACACACAGCAGCAACACCCGAACACAATTGTTCGTTGTGAAATTGTCCGAGTGGTGCGGACGAAAGGCTTTGAATCTGGTAATCAAGTCGGGTAATGTTAAGTTTTATTATTCTAGAATAATGGTAAATAGAACATGTTTCTTTCAGGGTCGCAGAGCAAATTATTTCTAGGAGGCTTGAAATAGTATCAAAATCAAACGCAAAAAATACAATTCTGGGTATCTACAGGTTTTAAGAATGATAAGTTAAGTGAATGAATAATGATATATTATAGATAATAGACTAATAATAGAATATATGATAATAATAATATAATATGAAAAATAATAATTAATAATATGAATAATTGAATAAATAATAGATGAATAGACATTTTTAAATCAACATCCAATGAATATACAATAGAGATAATAATAATAATAATATAATTAATGAGATAATAATATAATTTTAAACTAATAATCTATCAATTACTTCATATTAACTCTTAACGTAATTGTTCCAATAATAATATCCATCACATACTCACTGAATCTAAAGATTAATAATAAGTCATGCATAATAATAATCCCACTCACACTCCACTCACATCCACTCCACATCATCTAATCTATAACTCATCAATCACCTTCTACTGACCATACCAATCATCCCCACCTACCACACACACACACCACACCAACACACACAACTCACAAAATAAATAATATAATATCTGATCATCAGATAATATCAACATCGAATACATGATTCAAATAATCCCAATCCCCAGAGCATGAATAATGAAATCCCCAACCCCACCACATCCCATCCCAATTGTTGGCATAATAATAATAATCATAATTATAATAATAATAATATAATAATAATAACTAATAATGTAATCATAATATAATCTATAACAACTCCCATAATAAATTTAAGCTGCTAATACTGAATAATAATAATATGTAATGAATAATTGAATAATAATGATAATGGGGCAATGAGAAATAACAATGATGTTTAAGTAAAGATATGGACAATAATAATAATTAATTTGAATAATAACTAATATAAATAATGATATAGAATAATGATTTCCTTAATGAATACATGTCGAGCTTACTACTAATAATAATAATAATAATATCGAATATGATATAATGAATTTAATAATAATAATATAAGATATAGATGGGTGCTGGAAGCTGAATAATGTAACTAAATGTGAAATTAAGCACAGCTAGTGAATAGGATAGTCTGACTGGGCATACACAATACAAAACTTTAGTAACAAAAAAAAATTATAATCCTAGGTTTTATAATTGAATATACTAATAATAATTAACTAATTAATAATAATGAATGGATCTATTAAAATAGTAAATAATTAGTAATAATATAATAATAATAAATAATGAATACTAATAATGATTAATAATATAATATTATTAATGAATAATACTAATAAATAATACTAATATAATAAATGAAATATATAATACATAGATATAATAATAATAATAGATACTAATAGTGAATATAATAATAATGAATTATAATATAATAGATAATAATAAATGAATGTACTATATATAGTATATAAAATAGTATATAATAGTATATATATAGATATATATAAGTATAGTTAATTTATTACATATTAGTATATTAATATAATATTAATATATAATATTATATATTGGATATATTTATATACTATATATATTAATTAGTATATACATCATGTATATGATAATATGTACTATTCTATTATATATTATATATATATGATATAAGTATTACTATAGTATATAGTATAATATATATTATATATATATATATATATATATACTCCTATAGATTCAGTAGTTATATTATTATATTTAGTAATATTATTTTATATATATATAGTATATTATATATACTTATATATCTTATATATATCTATATATCATTACTTATATATTTTATATAATTATTATACTATATATATATAATTATGTAATATAAGTTATATTATATTCATATATAGTTTTATATGATAGATAAGTATAATCGGCATTAGTCAACTCATATCTATATATATATATATATAGGTATATATAATATATTGGTATATATTAATGATTAGTATATATTAAATATAATGGTTATATTTTCCATACAAATATTAGTGTTATATAGTAAGGTATATAGATATTATATATTATATATATACTGACTATACTGTAAAATGGTATATGAGTACGTACTGATATAGTATTATATATATATATAATACTAATTATAATATAATATTACGTAATATAAGTTATTATTATAGTTAATACTTACTATATACTATATATGTACACTTGTACTAAGTATATATAGTGGTAGTGGTAAATAGTTACTACTCAGGTATATAATATTATATAGTCTAACATATCAGATTAGAGCTATATATTATAGCTATTATATGGTTATATAGTAGTATATATATATACTTGATATAGGTTAACTTGTTAGGCTTATTAAGTAGTTAACTGGTAAGTCTCACGCATATATATTATATATATGGTAAGAACCATTATATATTATATAGGTTATATGATATAGTATACGGTATTCTAGTAAGTTTAGTATATATATCTATTAGTATGGTGCTATATATATAATACGGATATATTATATTATATTATGCTATTATTATATATAATATGTTATATATATATAATATATATATATATATTAGTATATGATTATATATATAATATATAGTATATGTAGTAAGTAGTCAATGAGAGAGGGTAGAGCTAAGTTTCAGGCCGTGAAGACGGATGGTATTTGGTTGGCACATAGTTAGTATTGTGATCTCTCTGTCATTTGAAGCTAGCTAGGAAATTAGCCATTCGGTCTAGCCTCCCGTTCTCCCTCGTTTTGGAGGAATTAGGAAACAAGGCGTATTGTTTAACGCAGTCTAGCTAGCAGCAGAACGAGATGCGTTCGGATGCATGCTGTAAAATGACGTTTTCTTTTGATTTATTTACTGGTGTAATTGTATGTGTTTTCGGCTCTTGATATTCAGAGATTTTGAATTTCGCTTTTGCGCTACTTAGTTTAAAAGGTATGTTTTCGAACTTTGGTTTGTAAGTTCGATTGTAACGTGCCATAGGATATGCACGAAGGAAAGTGATTCCTGTTCGTTACTGGATGTCTGAGGGTGTGTTTCGAGTCGTTATCGCGAATTTAGTTGTTGTGGATTTGTCATTGTGAAAGCGACTGGGAAGGGGAGCTGATGTAATGGTCTCGTGTAGTGTGGTTTGTGGTGACGTAGCTGCATTTTAGATTGGACTGGTGATATAGGGAGTGTTTAGGGATATGTGTACGCGTTCGTTGGGCTTGTTGTGATTCGGTTAGCATTGAGGTGTGATTGGGACACTTGCTGCACAGTGGTAGTTGTCTGCGTTGCTTGATGGCAGGTGTTTTACAGTTGAGTGCTGGGCGCGACTACCGTCCCACGTGTGGGTTTTTTATTCGCCTGGTTCACTTGTGAAGTTGACTATAAGTGGAGGAGTGAGTGGATGAGTATGAATATAGTCAATTTGCTGATGCTTGATAAAAGTGTATAGAAAAGTGTATAATTTCAGTGTATATATCAAGAGTGATTATGTGTTACTTAGGTAAGTGGTTAGAGCTGTGTCGTAGGACAGTCACTCTCTCTCCATGATTCTGATGAAGTTTTTATGTTTGAATATTGTGATGGTCCTAGCTTGCGATGGCAGTGTGTCCTGACGTATATTAATATATTTATGTGTATTGCTAGTTTGGTAAATCTGTGAGCATAAGATCGGAACGGTGTGCTAAATTATGTTCCATGAGTTCTGTTAGTGTAAGGAGTTAAAGTTTTGTGCATAATGGCTACGTGTATAATGTAGTTGCTGTCGATGCTAATGTATACTTTCGTGTTCTCGTTAGAAAATGTATAATGCGGATAATTAAAAGTCTTGAGTGGCTAGAAATCTTACTATAGAGGGTTATAGATTTGTGCTTATAATGTGTTTATTTGTTAATGGTTTAAGTAGATATGGTCTGGTAGTCAGAGAAATATAGATCTACAAGCATTCATTGTGGTCAGACTCGCGACAATCTTATGCTTGGGACTAAAATCATTCTCGCCGATGTTTGAGAAGAATTAATAAATGGAGTGATAAATGTAACGTAATTGAGAAAGTAGGCTTGTGTGCGTTATTGTGAAGATATAAGGGTGTAACGTGATATGAGATTATATTAAATGAATGTTTGAAATTGATAAAAATTGATCCATTTAGTCATTTGAAAAGGATGAATGATAGTCGTAGTGTTAAGCGATGTATAGTGGAGAGTGTGTTGGGTTACAGAGAGTGCTTGTGAGAGATCTCGATATAAGAGATAAAGAGTTGGTAATTGATAAGTCGGTGTGAATAACGATAATAGCATTGAATAAGAGATGAAATGTTGAATGTATGGTCAGAGTGCGAGATTAAGGTAGGCATATGTGTAGTAAGAGAAAAGACATGTTAAAAGTAGATATAAATAATAGAGTGTATTTAGCGCACTGGGATAAGGGTGAACCCTTAATTTGAACGATTTTATCCATTTAATTGAGTGTATCCGGTCGTGCGGTCCTCTACTATAGAGCTTTAAGGGTGTTATTATTTCCTGATCTGTTATGACGACACTTTTCAACTATATATAATGGTACATTGAGAGTGGCGGTGTAAAGGCTGGTGCTTTTCTTTATTTCGACATTGTCATATATATAACTCTTCACTACGCTTTATCTTTTCCCTCGATATGCTTGTTGCAGCTCATTTAACTTCCAATCTTGGGTAAAATATAAGGTTAGGTGTAAATAGGATATGTAAGTGATATATATTTATATATATATATATATTTATATATATTATTATATTATATATTAATATTATAATTCTTTTAACTATATATATTATATATATATATAATATATATAACTTTATATTAATATTATATATATATATATAATATTATATATTATATATAATAATATATATATATATTATATTAATATATATTATATAAATTTAATATTAATTATTAAATATTTTATATATTATATATATCATTATATATATTATAATATATTACTATTATAGATAGTATATATTATATATATATATATTAGTATAATTATATATATATATGCGAAAAATAAGATAACTATTCTTATTTGAGAGATGTTTTTTTTTAAATTGCTGTCAATGATTAATGAATCCTTTGCTGATAATTTTATATAATGCCTCACAGTTTATTTGGGCAGAGCATTTTATGAATGGCAATGCTGGACATAAATGCCATTATCTAATAATAATAGCTGCCCACTGAGGTCATTTGTAAGTTCATGTACCAGTTTATATATATATTTTTATTACTTTATTATATATATATATATATATATATATTATATATATATATATACTATATATATATTACTATATATATATATTAATTAATTATATTATATATATATATTAATATATTTTTATATTATATAATATATATATATTATAATATATTTATATATATAGTATATATATATATATATAATATTATATTTAATATTTTATTATTCATTATAATTCTTATATTATTAATATATTATCTATAAATGTTATATATATATATATATATTATAATTAATTATATATTATATATTAATATATATATATATATATATTATATATATTATATTAATATATATAATATATTAATATATTATATATATAATTATATATAATATATTAATTAATATATTATTTATATATAATATTATATTAATTATAATATACTTATATTAGATTAATAATATTTAATATATATATATATATATATATATATTTAATTATAATATAATAAGTATAATAATATATGATAGGAGAGTAAGAGTGAGTAGGTAAGTATATTAAGTAAGTAAGATTAAGAGATGTATGATATGATAATATGAAATGGAGTTAGATAGTATTTTATTAATATCTGGAGAACCAACTTATGAAGAAATTTAATAAATAAAAATTAGGTAAATATTCTATTATATTCTATATAATATTAATTACGTATGACAAGATATCTGTCATCTATAGTGTGATGACTAATTAAATATTTTATGTCAGTAATCTACATTGTATATATTTTCTGTTAATATTTACATATTAGATTTCAGAAATTCGAGACTATATTACTAAGGCAATAAATTAATATATTTATATATGATTGATTTTGTATTGAATCGCATACTAATATATATAATATTTTGATAGCAGGTATGATATATATGTTATTTATAACGCAGATATATATTTATTTGTATACTAATAATTAATTGACAGTAAAATTAAATATTAATTAGTATCACTAGATAATGCGCTATAATTTTACTAAGAATGCATCCCTAAGTTAATAAATAGTTATCTAGATCATTAAATCATCGCAAACATATTATATAAAAATAGATATAGTTAATAGTTAATTATTATTTTATAAGTAATAGCAGTAAGCTATATTTTATATTCATTTCAATAAATTAGAAATTAGAGTGATAATCATACATATATTTCATTATTAATCATTATACTAAATTTTTAGTACGGATCTTATCGCATACTTTCTCTATTATTACTTTCACTTAGCCACTACTACTTAATCCATCAAATGTTGTAGTATCATATATTAATCATATTTATAATATCTATTATATCTAGTAGATTATACTTCAATGCGAACTTCTACTCTATCAGATTATACGGCCGTTATTTTAAAGCTAAGAATCGGTATATATTGAGTATACTACTATAATATAGTAGTATAATATATACTATCAAATCCGTATTAATAGTCAATATCTTTCAGGTCTCTCTAGCACAGTTTCTGATATTGGTCTATCTGAATAGGAGTCTGTAAAGTTTGTTAACTCACACTCTTTAACTCACAGCATCTTTAATATAAGCTACTAAAAAGAGGTAAAAACAAAAAACAAAAAAACATTTTTCTGCTCTTTTAAAAAAAACATGTTTTTTTTAAACAACAAAACAAATTAAAAACGTTGTTCATTTCTTTCACAATGGATATAGCTATCTTATTGAGTTCTTAAATTTTTATTATGTTTCAAATATACTCTTACTTAGTAGGGTAATTTCATTTATCTTGAAACATTTATTTAATTATGGAAGTATAATATAATTATTAATTTAGTTTATATTAAGTCTAATAGTGCTCGTTTATATATAAAAAAATTTATATCAATAAATTATATATATATTTTAAAAATTACTGCACTTTGATCGATGACATCGACTTTGCTGTATATATTAAAGAAGATGTTTAATAAAATTAACCAAGAAATATAAAGTTATTTCACTCTCCTAACTTTTAAAATACCTAAATATAAAAGAGTTTGAAATAACGGCTTGTATTCTGGTTTATAATTTACATAGTGAACTGACATCTTGACAGATGAAAATTGTCTCGTTTTCAACAAATTTTACCTTGTATTATCTTGTTTATTTACTATTATAAACTACAAATTCTACTATGATTCATAATAATATTGATATTAAACGTCATATATTCCTTTATGTCTATGAAATAATACTTTAATAATAATGTTTCTTCTCTTCTGGGTATTTCTTACTAAATTTATAATACCTTTTTTTTTTTAGGTTTTTTTGTTAGTCGACAAAAAAATTCTTACAACTACATTATTTTTGATTAGTTTGGTCAATTTTTTCTTTAAACATCCTTCAAGAAACCAATGTAATAATAATAATAATAATAATAATAATAATCTATATCTGATATGGATGATTTTAAATATATTAAATAAACATTATTGAAATTCACTCAATAATATATAATAATTAGCATTAAAAAATCTTTCCACAAAACAATAATAATAATAATAAATAATAATAATAATAATCTGAGTCAGATTTTTCAGAATTAACAACGTATAATAAAAATATTACACAATGAAAAAAAAACATTGAATCACTTATTCAACGAAAATATATTTAAGTAAATAATAACTAATAAATAAATTGATAAATAAAAATAAATAAATCTTACTTCAATAGGTGTGTAAATTTGAATCTTTCGTGATATTAAAAAAAGAAATACAAATACACTATTTGTCACCAACCACTTCACTAAATTTTATTAATTACTAAACCGGAAATTATTAAGAAAAAATCAAAAATTTATATACCTAAAATAATGTAGTAATTATGAAGGTCGGAAATATCAAACCACCAAATATTCACTCTTTTAATTAAAAACACAACACAACAACAACACTAACAACAATCACCAACCCACACTCGATGGAGAGTCAAAACACACTGAAAACGTTTTCAAACTTTACTTATCATGAAACCTTCGTCGGATCATCTCTATCAGTCCAAGAATGATGACGGAGGGAGGCGTCTTATCATTCGACCAGCTGGAGGGACCGGGAGGGGGAGTGGAGATTTTAAAGTTTCTGTCAGCTTTGTTTTTTCTTGTCTATTCATGAATGTAAAACTGAATCATTTAAGAAGCGTTTATATTTAGAAAGAGAGAGAGAGAGAGAGAGGTCCTAAAACCTGTTATTTGTATTACAGGTATACGAAAATGAATTACAAGAGTAATATACACAGTGTTCCACTGAAATATAGTAATCGTCACAAATAGTATGTGAAAATTGTTTTGTCTCAAGTTGTAAGTCGCATTGGTGATAGTTTGAAACAAACTTTTTTCGTTATTTGTGCAGTACTATGTTGTTCTGTAGCGTCTTGAGAAATTATTGAAAAATTGCGGAAGACGACGAAACTATACAGGTTATATTTTAGTGTGAACTTTGTGCTACGTGATTTACAAGGTTCGCAGTCAGTGTGCGTGTGAGACGAGGCACAGGAACCTTGTCAGGTATCTGGACAGAGACGTTATCTAGGAAACGTCTATGGTAAATGTTTATGTGGCTAGTACATATTTATTAGATATATATTATGATTATATTTATATATATTAAGTATTTATATATTTTAATATTATTTAATGATATATATTATATAATATTATAATTTATAAAATATATAATCTATTATAATTATTATATATTAATAATATATATTATTATTAATTAATAATTATATTAATTTAATTTTTTTCATATTATATATATTAATTATATAATTATATTAATTATTAGTGGTATGTATTATAATATATATATATATATTAATTATATTATATATATTAATATAATATATATATATGATACATATATATATATATTATATTTATATTATATTATTAATATATTATATATATATTATATATATATATATTATATATTATATATATATAATTATATATATAATAATATTATATATATTATGTTATATAATATATATATATATATCTTATAAATATATTAATTATATATATATATATATTAATATATATTAATATCAAATATATGAATATATATTTAATTATATGGTATGAAATCTCGATGGTATAAGAAATTTCGGTCTTATATAGATAATATGCCCAGTAGGATATTAATATCAATAATATAAATATTAACAAATTATGATAATCATATAAGTACGATAATATGGAATATCTCAATTTAATTTTGGTGATATACCTCATTTAGGTTATAAAAATTTTTTAATTTTTATATAGTATTTTGTTAAAAATATGTATTATATAATATATATAACATAATAATATATAATATATCAAAAAATTAAATATACAATTGTGCAATTCTTTTTGTAATTTACAATTAGTACTCACTTAATATATTATGAAGATCCACTTTATTAATATATATATATATCACAACTGTTAAAATAATATATATATAATTATATAATAATATAGATATTATATATATATCTAAATTTGTTATAATATAATATGTATTATATATTTATTTTTTTTTACTTAATCAATAATAGAATACTCTCGCTACTAGTGATTAGGTCAGGAGTCGGCTGTTCTATCTCGGTACTTTCTCAGTAGACTATACAGGGTCAAGGACTATTTTCCTACCCTCCGGTGGAGAGGTGTATCTCCGGAACCTCACTACCGCTCTATTGGTTATATTGGGTTTCGTCACGGGGTTATTTACCTATCACGCCCTCACTATTAATACGTGGCAATTAGTGAAAAACGTCCCCCTCTGTTGATCTCTCTACATACGTCTAGGTACTACGATAGTACCTACTACTATCATTGGTAGTACCTGTTAATATAGTATTAAATACCTATTTACAAATAATATACTAATATATATTAATATATTATATATAATATATATATATATTATATATATTATATATTAATATATTATAATCTTATAATATATTTATATATTTATTGTTAAAATATATATATTATATTTATATTATATATTAATAGTATATATTAATATATAATATATATTATACTCTATATATATATTAATATATATATATTATATATAATATATATATTATATTGATATATTAATATATATATTATTATTATAATATTATATATATATATAACTCAGTATATTCTATGATACTCCATAAAGAAGTAAAAAAGCTCAATATTGTTTGGTTTCACTTATTTATATCTTCAGTGTAAATAACTAAATATTCTGCATATTTTGATTATTTCCTTTTTTTTTTTTTTCTTAATATTATTTTTCTTCTTTCTTTTTTTATCATATATTAGTGTTTTCTAATTAATTTTTTTTTGTTTATTTTGGCTTTTTGACTAATAATTTACATCATAGTTGCCAGATATGGATGTAGAGGAAAATTACAGGGTAATTCTAGAAGTATAAATAAGTATATTTTTATTATTTTTTTATTTTTTATTTTATTTTTTTTTTTTATACAGTTTTTCTACTAAAATTTAAATTTATTTAACAATGTTTTTTTTTTTTTTCTTTTTTTTCCCTCTTGTTTAGTATTTGTTTTTTTTTTTTTTTGTTCTCTAGAGATGATTTGTGATTATCAGTGTTCGTGTGGATAACTTGGATTTTAATCTCGTAAGATATATATAAGTATAAATAAAAATATGTGATAATAAAATTAATTTGTAATCGTTGAAATTATATTGGATTTTCGTAATTACTCTATTATTAGTATATTAATCACAAACTATACACTGAACAAACTTTAACAATTTGCTAACTCACAATGAAATTTACTATATAAAATTCTCTAAATCTATAGTCAAATTAATATTATATATTTAATTTTATTTAATTTAATTATTTATTATTATTATTATTAATTATTATTAATTATTATTATCTAAATATATATATATATATTAATATATTAATATATTATATTTTGATATATATTATATTATTTTATTATTTATTAATTTAATTTATTAAATAATTTTTATTATATAATTATTATTTATTTTATTTTATCATTAAAGATAATTATTATTATTTATTCTAAAATTATATGTATTTATATTATATTAATTATATATAAAATTTCAAATCTATAGTCAAATTAAGGTGATATAAAGTAGCTGTTGCCTTATAACTTAAGTTCATCTAGATTTATTATTTAATTAGTGTAGTTTATTGATTATTTATTTATCCGTCTTATATTGATCTGCACCTATTCCGCAATTCTCGAGATTAAAATTATGTATTACTGTATTATTATTATGTATTTACACGATAAAAGTTTTTCATAAGTATTGTCATTACTTTATATTATTATCTGTCATACTTCCTTTAGCATTATATGAGTCAACAATTCCTAATGGGTCTATGCAGTTGATATATTTCCAGCTCGATATGGGACTTCAGATCTTTGCGTTATTGAAGAAATGTTTGGCCATTGTGGATTACATGATCGAACGTGTAAAAATAACATCATCAAAAATTTATTCTAATATCATTGGAAAGTTTATTCAGGGTTCACACTAAAATTTTGTGTGAAAATAGACAGAATAGCTGTGGTCATATCGAAATTGGTAGCGTATTACATATACGGATAGATATAATTTTGTTTTTAATTATATATAATAATAACAATGATACTGTATATTTCGTAAAAAAGCTATCTAGAAGTGAATTGAATATCTTTATCTCTCTCCAATCAATTTCATTACGAATTTCTCCTCTTCTCCTTAATTTCAATGATTTCACTTTCTCATTGGGACATTAGAGTCATCATCTATTACCTTTTCAAAAATATCTAGCTGCTCAAAATTAAAAGCAGTTAAGGCCTGACTCAGCTCAAATACCACCAATAATCTAAATATTTCTTCGCTCTCACACGCAGCGTACTACTAGGGTGAGGTGTATTATATTTCATGAACAAGTTCTAGTTCAACAAATTCTGCCTATCGCTGAAAGGGAAAGATGTCTTGGTGAGAGGAGTGGAGTGCTGGTGTTTAGTTCACTTCCAGCAGTTCATTACTAGTCTCTCTCTATTCTCTCTCTTAAGGTCTTCCTCACCTAACATACATTCTCTGCTCCTTCTGCAAATTATCTTTTGACACCTGCTCCACCCATGGAAGGTCTATTTCGTTCATCGTTCTTGTAGAATCATGAAAGCCGTCGACGCCTGCAGAGTCGATCCTAATGCTACGTATCCAGCTCGGTAGCTATACTATATATTATATTACATATTATATATATACTTATATTTATATATATATATATTCAATATCATATTACTATCTACTATTTAGTCATATTAACTATCTATTATATATCTATAGTATATATTATACTATTATATCTATTCATATTATTATTCATTAATCACTTATATTACTATTATATATACTATATTTATTCTACTATCTCACCTCAGTCCTTCTGTGTAAACCCCAAACTATATATATATATTACCCGTATCTCAGTTCTCTTACTATTCATCTCTCTTCTTATTTCATTCATATATTATATATCATTATCTCTCTAAATCACAAACAACACCACACCCACAACTAACATTAATTCTAATATACTAATATTATATTAAACACTTCATAATATATATTATATTATTAATTATATATTATATATATTATTATTATATATATACTATATATGATATTTAATATATATATATGATATATATATAATAATACGAAATTATTATACTATAACTTTTTCATATTTCATTACCATTTGACTTATACACAGAATTGAATTAAGATATTCTCTATTCTTTTATTATTATTATTATTCGTATTAGTATTTGAAAATTTTAGCAGAATATAAAAATAATTAATTAATTATATATTTCTAGACAAATTATTACATATTATAAAAAATTAGAATAATTAAAATCCAATTATTTTTAATATATTTGAGTAATACTATTAAATGAGATGAGTTATTGAGAATTTGTGTTATTTTTAGTTGAAGTTATATTAATATATTTAATACAATAAATACATATATTAAGTCTTTTATAACTTAAAAAGTATATATATATATGTGTTATTTATATAATAATCATTTAAATAATTAAAATAAATTATATTCTACTATTTATTATTCAATTTTTAAATCCATTATCTTTAAAAATAAGTAACTTATTATTAATACTTATTCATTTTTTATCAAAAAGGTGCGGACAACTATAAAATGTAAATGGTCGTCAGCTATATAAATAATATATTATTTTTTCATCTATTTTATACCGTGACATTAGTATGCAAGTATCCGTTATTATACTCATAGTATAATTTTACTCATACTTATGTAATCGTTATATCGCAACCTATCCTAGTCATAAGTTATATAATATAGTCTAGTCTATAGTATAACTTATATATAGTACTTTATTATATATTCTGAGTAGTCGATCTCTCAGGAGTACGTTATTATATATGATATATAGAACTTAAAAGTATAAGTACTGGAAGTTGACTACACTATCCGGAATATATATATATATTAATATATATACTATATTAATATATATACTATATATATTATATATATATTATTAAGTATATATATATATATATATATATCTTCTATTATTTAATTACATCATAACTCAATTTCATTTATACGCCTCAATGGTCTAATGCTTACTAGATAACATAGAGACGTTAAGTACGCAAGTAATTATATATATTATAAGCAAGTCGAATAGAAATGCAACAGCTCCTGTTAACTAGTCACTTATAACCTTCTATTTAAACATATATATATATAATATTAGAGAATATTTAATATTATTTATTATATATATATTAATAATATTATTTATATATATATATATTATTAATTATATTAATATTAATTAATTTATTAATTTAATATATACTATATTATATTATATCTTTTAATCTCATATATGTGATACACCTATCGTTTATACTAGAAATATTAATATATAATTCGTAAATGTCCTAGCTGTATATATATAGTACGTTCATAGAATTACTGAGATTACGTACGTCAGTAAGACTATTTATACGATAATGTATCTCACGTAACTGTGACATATATTCTATATATTGGGTATTATAAGTTTAAGCTATAGGATAATATATATATTTCGTAATTTATATATATATTATATATTAATATATATATATTATATCAACTATTATGAGATAATATTATTATATATATTAATATTAATATATATATATACTAATATATACTATATTTTATATATATATCTATTATTATATATAATTATGTATAATAATATATACTATATATATATTATTAATTTAATATATATATATTAATATAATTTAATTATTAATATGTAATTATATATCTTTTATATATATTAATATATATATCTAATTAAATATAATCATATTAATATGATATATTACTAATTAATATATTATATTATATTCATAGTATATATTATATATATATATATTATTAGTAATATATTTATTTTATCTTCTATAATATATATATACACTAATATATATATATATATATCATATATTTATCTATATATACTCACATCACCTCCGTGTATATTGATATATTTATCACTATATATATTTTATATTGTACTACTTACATTATTAGCCCTAATATATCAAACTAACTATATACTTTTCTTCTACATATCTATAATCTACTTAATTCTAATTTTTCCTACTCTTTAAATTTTTTCATTATTTCAAGACTTAAAAATTTACTTTTATTTCTACTATTATTATACGTATCCATACTTTTACTATTTATTTTTTATTTATATCTACATATCTATCTAATCTATTTATTATCACTATCTATTCTATTATATCTTATCTTACTCTATCTATTATTAATCTATCTATTACTATCTTATTAATTCTATATATTTATATTATATCTATCTTTTACTAATGATTTATTTCTTAATATTATTGTATTTATAATATGAGCTATTTAATTTGCATTGACTTAATATATCTGTATTTACAAAGCCTGACAGTACAACCTATTCAACTCAGCTTGTAAAAAGGATTTACCGATAATTATAGGGTCATTGTTTTATGCAATGCTTTCTTATTTTGTTTCTGGTTTTTTTTTCTCCAGTTAGTTAAGTAACATCTTAATAACTATTACTTCTGACGCGTTTAGTGTGATATTATATATATAATATTTATTAATAATGATATTACATTAATATTATAATATATTAATATACTACTTAATATTATTATTGAATCATATTAATATTATATCATATATATTATATTATATAATATTATATATATATAATACTAATATAATTATAATATATATATATATATATTATTATTATATATATGTTATATATATATATATACATAATATATTAACAAGTATTATATATTATATATTATATTTATATATGTCATTAATTTCACAACTATATTAATATAATTAATATCTATATGTGAGTGAGTTATATATAGTGAGAGATAATATATAATATTTTAGGTAGATAAGTGGTGACTACAATGGCTTATAGTTTAGAGTGTATATTATTTTATATATATTAATTTATTATATTATATATATTATAATATATATATATATATTTATTATTAGTAATTACTTATATACATTTTATTATATATTTAATTATTATTATATATACCATATATCACTTATTCTGAATTTTAATAGCGTGAGGTGTAGTAGGTTTCTGGAAACGCAGCTAATATCATATATATTTATACTTACAATTATATGCCATATATACCTCACCTCTATTTTTGACAAAGGCATTTTTAGAAAGGATATAATACTTAAGTTACATAGACATATATATACTATATATACTATATATATCATAATCATATTTCATATTCTTTCCATAGCATATTTATATTATGGACAGATTTTATCTTTTCTTCTAATTCCATGTTGCAAAAGAGGCATTCATTAGAAAATAGCTTCAACAAACTCTTAGCTACTTTGGTAGTTTCCCTCTTTTGTTTTCGATATCTTAAATCACACTGATAGTGTACTATAATAATCTGTGAGACGATTTCTTCACGTACGCGCAGACAGATCTCACTGTTTCAGAACGAAAGCACCCATTTTTCCAAGTCTACGCATATTTCATCGATTTAACGCTATCTAAACTGCTGCTAATCTCTCGACATCTCTATATTTCTAAGCAATACTAGTAAAACGCAAAGTCTTAACCATATTACCATCATTAAAACACTTACAAGCTTCTATTGGACTATAGCATTGCAACGTTATTATAATACCGTTTCAGTAATCATTGATATCACTCACCCTATAGTAGACCCTGTTGGTATACTCATTAATTATTGTATTTTTAGTATAAATCCTATTATCTTATCTTATTAAGTTTCTATCGTGATGATAATCTCCCTTTTCATAATTACCCTCTCATGACCAAACGCTCAATCGCTCGTGTCATTCTCTCTCGGTCCTTCAACCTAGGTGCATTCTCTTATTAGGCTTCTTTCTATCAGCTTCCCTCCTTTCCTCTTTTCCATATATCATTTTCCTAAATAGTTGAAACACCCTTTAACTTCTTTAACTACACCTCTACTTATCTACCCCTCCTATGCTGTATATATATCCTCTCTATAGGCGAAATTTACTCCTTTTGGGTGTGTATCGTAAGGGGGTGTGTGCTCAAGCTGCCCCCTGTCCCCCTCCTACGCCATGTATCTAACATCTTACAATCTTTCAAAAATTCTATCAGCCTTTACTGTAAATTCTTCGCCACTATATATATAAGTTGCAGTATAATTGCAATAGTATATGTTCACTTACTCCATACTTATCTACTCTATCACTCATTTCACCTACTCTCTAACTATCCTCATCTAATTCCTACTAGAGACCTACTCCAATAAATAAATTGTAAAATAAGCCATAAGGTTGAAGTATTGAATGCTTATTTAACCACTCTTTTATACAAATTTCTATCAAACAATAATTCCGACTCTCTCACCACATTCGCTTCTCCTACCTTAATAGTCGAGAACATTTTACTATTATTACCTACTCTCCAAATTTCTCAGTAACTTCAAATTCCCCTTTTCATCATAATCATTATGATTCTCCAGATAAGAACAACACCGTAATTTCTCATTTTATCTTTTTATAATTTACTCCACAATGCTTTATGTCGTGTATACTTTGATCACATACTGATACTTTTACTCACACGTATACTATAAATCCTCTTGTATCTTTCCACCTACCAATTCTTATTCGTCGTTATAAATCTCTACTATACTCTCATAGTCTTAACTCCACATATACATCTTATCTCAGGCTATTATATATCCTAAACTAGCTCACTCACAATATATATACCATCTTATAATTCCGGTAACACCTCCTTCACTAATATACCTTTATCTCACCTTATTATATTACATAGGGTGGATAAATCAAAATCATTACTATCTAATTTCTCGTGGTGAAACTCTTATCACTACTTCCTTATATATATAATTACTTAGAACCCAGTAGAGGGGCTATATATAAAAAAGTTATATATATTAATATAAACTATATTAACTATATATATATATTTATATATATATAATATTAGCTATATATATATATATATATATATATATATAACTATATATATATATATATCTACTATATACTATATATATAATTATATATAGTAGTATTCCTACATCAGAGACATACAAATTATTGTAACTCACAACGCCATATAATGTCTAATCTTTTCTTCTATAGAAAGTCATTATGTAACAGTTAGCATAATATCTCTGAACTTTCAAACTTGGAATATAACTATGTAGGTGTTAAACTGATCCGTGTACAATCTCAATTAGACTGTGATTTTACCTTTTTTTTCTCGTGTGTAGTTTAGCGGCATGTTAATAATATAAATGTTATCATCGATTTGTGGATGTTTCCTACAACCCCGCTCTCTCGCCGCCAGGATATGGCCGCTGCTCAACCTCTGACCTCCGTCTAGTATTAATATCCATCATCTCTCCACGCATGTGTCCATTTTAATATGCTCCTACAAATTAGTGTTGGCGCGGCATACTCTGTAGTATCCTGAACCCGTACGATATTCTTCCGCTCTAGCCCTAATCCACCTTTCCTCGTCCACTTAACACTCTCTACGGCTTACGAGCCGTTTGCCATCTTTTCTCTCGCATCTTATTTTGTTGTTCGTTAAGTTCATCGCAGAATATCTTGGCATCACTCTCCCGATTCGTCAAAATTTCTGAGTCACTTTTTATCCTACGACTGTCATTATTTGCATTTCTCTCTGCGTCCTCCCAACGCCGATTTTGCGTGGCAGCACACAATACATTAAAACTTCTATATTCTCCCCAGTTCTAATCTACTCCTTCTTCTATATTTACTCTATTCAAATGATCATTATATTTTATTGATTCTATTGTTTTAGAATTTCCTGTGACTTCCTAAAGATTCTAAATTTCTAATTAATTTATAATTTATATGGCTTTTCTTACTTACTTCTTCTACTTTCTTGATGTATTAGTTGTGGTGTCTCGAGCGTTTGGTGTATTACTTCGAACATCGTTACTCTTGTTGCGTGTGAGTGTGACACAGAATGATTTAGGTCAGTCTGCGCGAGTCCCGTGTTTAAGCTGTCATCCCACTTCTCCCAACTTCCATCACTTTCGTCCCTCTTACAATACTTTTATTACTTTTATAGACCTTATTTAATTATTATTCTTAATATATCTATTATTCATTATTATTTATTATTATTTCTAAATTTCTAATCTATCAAATTATAATGCTTTTCTTCTGAACTTGTTTTGAGACCTGCTTTTCAGTTATGGTTACGTATCTGGACCGCTAACAGCTTTTTCTTAAAAGTATAAGAGACTAACTAAGTTTGAAACCTTTGGAATTATAATGTAACCATGTATGAGGTATAGAGTGATAGCGCGTGTAAATTTCAATCTCTGATTAGGGATGTTTATCAGAGGGTGGCCAACCAAGCTAGTCTTCGGGGTTGCTAGATCCCAAGAACTAAGCAGAAAGGTTTGATCACCTTTCTTGAACTTCTAGTAGATCTTTAATGAACCTTTATGGTTCTCTTGGTTGAATCAAAAACTAGCAGTCAGATATACGCTGCTTCTGTCGTCTTCTTGAAATGGGTTACAAGGAAACTTATCTTATCTTCCTTTCCAGACTTAAACATAACTTTTGGCTTTTCCTGCTAACTTGCAGCTGTTTTAGTATTAACAAAGAAGACTAAGGACTCAAGGCAACAATCAATAGTATGTTCCTTTGGGCTCCGAAACTCCTATCCTACGTCGTAAAAGAGGATCCAGACCTCTAACCTCTAAACTTATCATTAGGTGGATTACTTTATGTCCACTTCGTGGTAAGCGTCCCTTTGTTTCTGCTCTCACCATCTATTGCTAAGCGTTCTTCTGCCTTTTCTTTTACCCTTCGACTGGTTTGTCCAGAACCGTATAGTGGTAACTTTTTTCTTTAGCATTTATAGTCAAGGAATTTTGCTATATCTGAAATGTGGAAATTTTCCTTTGCACATTTCTGTTAAGTTCGATAGTACAGACAGAATGTGTTACTGGTGAAAACTGGATGGTTCAATTAGCTATTCGGAAATCCACAGTATTCTGAATATTTCCCATTAACGGTATATTTACATACTTATCCAAAATGCTGGTTGGGCACAATCCCTTCCAAAGACCAAAATATTAGGCGACGTTCTAAGTTCAAACCCAACATTTGACATTGGTGTTCTGTAAATCTGTTATGGTATTCCTGAAAATGAACAATTGTTTACTAAGTTCTTTCATCTGTTATCCTATGAGAATTGCACGGTAGACCCTGTCCACTAGAGTCTGGAAGAATCTCTTGGATAACTAA
>JABUQX010015184.1:0-24096 GCA_015478945.1 Trachelipus rathkii
AAGGAGAACGTAGTGTGTAAGATAAATTCTGCCGGGACGACAAGAAGTACCATTGATAAAGAATGGAGTAGGTGAAAAAACTTCCAGTTAATATTTTATACATGAACTTTCTGATAGCTAAGACAATGTTAGAAGCATATCGATGGATGTTAATCAGTGAGGGGGATGGAATATCAGATTATTAGCTGTTCTAATGTAAGATTAAGTTACTGGGGCAGGGATGAGGGAAGGAGGTAATGACTGCGGGAAGAGAATAAAAGTGAGAAATATAAGTTAAAACCGCTGTTATCAAGAAAAAGATGTAGGAGACAATTGCAAAACTAAAATCAGTTGCAAGAGGACAAGATAAAAATGAAACAAACTGGAGCAAGGATTGAAGGAAGCCTTTGATTAGTTGTGAGCTTATGAAGTGCTAAAGTTAGAAGTAAAAATGTCAATAATGAGAGTAGAATTTTCGTTAAAACAAAAACAAAAAAAAACAAAAAAAACTTGATAAAATGTGCTAAAAGCCAATGATGAGCGTTTATAAGAAAAAAACGGAAAAACTAAAAGTTGCATGATGTAGGAGGAGGGGAGAAGACAGAAGAAAAAAAATGAACAGTTTGGTAGGGGGATGAATGGAAACTCTACAAGGGAATAGGAAGCTCTTCTGGAAGGAAGTAGGAAAGGTTAAAAAAGAGAGTAAAGGGAATCTTCAAAGAATGATGAAAAGGGATGGGTACTTTCGTTGTACCCTAATGAAACATGGATGCGAAGAGGGTGAGGGAACACACTCGAAAAGTATGCATAACATGGCTAGTAATGAGGATAGGTAATAGTGAAGTGTGTGTGTGTGTGTGAGTGGGTTATAGTGTAGGAAAAAATAGGGATATTGTGATATGCACGTAATTAATAAAGGAGGAGGTAATAGGTTAAAGAAGAGAAAGTTGAAGAATAGTAAATCCGAAGGTATAGATGGTATTACCGGTGAAATGATCAAGAAGGAAGCGAACATTGTGATATGACAGGATATGAAAGTTGTCATTTGTACACAGCGATTTAGTGGAGGTTATATTCAAGGAGAGCCAAGTAATAGTACATTTATAAGTAAAGGAGATAACGAAGAACTAAAGGGAATATAGAGGATAGTATTATTGAGACGTTGATAAGGGAAAATTTGCTTGGTATTTTATTTCAAGAGTGCTTCTAGTGACTGAGGACTGAAAGAGTGCTTCTAGTGACTGAGGACTGAAAGAGGCTTCATGGACTAGACTAAAGATGTTTACTATGTGACTGAGGACTAAAGAGTGCTTCCTAGGACTGAGGCATGAAAGAGCTGCTTCTCAGTGACTGAGACTGAAAGAGTGCTTCTAGTGACTCGAGGGACTATGAAAGAGTGCTTTTAGATGACTGCAGAACTGAAAGAACGTGCTTCTAGATGACTGAGGACTGAAAGAGTGTTCTAGGACTCTGAGGGGACTGAAAGAGGCTCTCTATGTGATGAGGACTGAAAAGAATGCTTCTAGTGACTGAGGAGCTGAAAGAGTGTTTCATAGTACTGGAGGACTGAAAGAGAGGCTTGACTAGTCGACGAGACTGAAGAGTGCTCTCTAGTGACTGAGGACTGAAAAGAGGCGTCTAGGACTGAGGACGAAAAGAGGCTTCTAGGTGACTGAGACTGAAAGAGTCGCTTTCTACTGGGACTGAAGGACTGAAGAGTGCTCTCTAGTGACTGAAGGACTGAAAAGAGTGGCCTTCTAGGACTGGGAGCGAAAGAGATGCGTCAGGGGAGCTTGAGGATCTCGAAGGGGCTCTTAGTGACTGCACGACTGACACAGTGAATGTGGGTTCTAGTGCTGCAGGACTGAAAGATTGCTCTCTAGGACTGAGGACTGGAAAGAGTGCTTCTAGTGACCTGAGGACTGAATAGAGTGCTTCTACGGACTGAGACTGGAAAGAGTGTTTCTAGTTGACTGAGACTGAAAGAGTTGCTTCTACGTGACGAGGACTGAAAGAGTTGCTTCTAGGATGAGGACTGACAAGAGGTCATCTAGTGTGAGACTGAAGAGTGCTTCTAGTGACTGAGACTGATTGGCGAAGTAGTGACTGAGACTGAAAGAGTTCTTCTAGTGACTGAGGACTGAAAGAGGGCTTCTAGTGACTGAGGACTGAAAGTGCTTCTAGTGACTGAGGACTGAAAGAATGCTTCTAGTGGACTGAGGACTGAAAGAGTGCTCTAGGACTGGAGGACTGAAAAGAGGACTTCTAGTGGACGAGGACAAGAGTGCTTCTTAGTGACTGAGGACTGAAAGAGTGCTTCTACGTGATGAGGACTGAAAGAGTGCTCTCTAGGTGACTGAGGACTGAACAGAGTGCTTCTAGTACTAGAGGACTGAAAAAGTGCTTCTAGTGGACTGAGGACTGAAAGCAGTGCTTCAGTGAACTGAGGACTGAAAACGAAGTGCTTCTAGTGGAGTAGAGACTGAAAGGTGCTTCCTAGTGACTGAGACTGAAAGAGTGCTTACGTGAGTGCGATCTGAAGGACTGAAAGAGTGCTTCCTAGTGACTGAACTGAAAGAGTGCTTCTAGTGACTGAAGAACTGATTGGTGCTTCTAGTGCACTGATAGTATTTTGTCTGAAAGAGTGCTTCTAGTGACTGAGGACTGAAAGAGTGCTTCTAGTGACTGAGGACTGAAAGAGTGCTTCTAGTGACTGAGGACTGAAAGAGTGCTTCTAGTGACTGAGGACTGAAAGAGTGCTTCTAGTGACTGAGGACTGAAAGAGGGCTTCTAGTGACTGAGGACTGAAAGAGTGCTTCTAGTGACTGACTGAAAGTGTGCTTCTAGTGACTGAGGACTGAAAGAGGGCTTCTAGTGACTGAGGACTGAAAGAGTGCTTCTAGTGACTGAGGACTGAAAGAGTGCTTCTAGTGACTGAGGACTGAAAGAGTGCTTCTAGTGACTGAGGACTGAAAGAGTGCTTCTAGTGACTGAGGACTGAAAGAGTGCTTCTAGTGACTGAGGAACTGATTGGCGAAGAACAGTGACTGAGGACTGAAAGAGTGCTTCTAGTGGACCTGAGACATGAAAGAAGTGTGTCTAGTGAGCTGAGGGACTGTAAAGATGGCTTCTAGTACTCGAGGGACTGAAAGAGGCTTCAGTCTAGTGGGACTGAAGGACTGAAAAGTTGCTTCTACGTGACCTGAGGGACTGAAAGAGTGCTTTGTGACTGAGGACTGAAAGAGTCGCGTTCTTAGATGACTGAGGATCGAAAGAGTGCTTCTAGATGACTCTGAGGACTGAAAGAGTGCTGCTCTACGTGACTGAGGACTGAAAGAGTGCTTCTAGTGACTGAGGACTGAAAGAGTGTTTCTAGTGACTGAGGACTGAAAGTGCTTCTAGTGACTGAGGAACTGATTGGCGAAGAACAAGGTACATTTAGAGGTGGTAAAGGTTGTGTACATCAAATCTTCACATTGAAACAAATAATTAAGAAAATAAAACTGAAAAAGAGAAGAATAAATTGTATTTAAGTTTTAAAGACCTGCAACAGGCGTATGATAAGATTAATAGGAAAGCTCTATGGCATGTGCTATTGATATATGGTGTTAGTGGTAGGCTTCTGATTGGAATCAAAATTACGTACGTCGATAGTGAAGCTTGTGTACGAATAAGTGGAGTTTTTCCTATTAAATAAAATTATTTACATATATCATGTACTACTTTAAGATGTAGCTATATGCAGTTCTCAGTTTTTCTTTTATTGAAAAAGTTTATATATTATTTCGTAATATTAATTATTAATAATGTTTTCGCTTTATTTACTCCACAAATCAGGTGGTAAACAAACAAAATGTTGGACTGAAGAATGCTTGGAAGAAGTTGTGATGTAAGGATCTTCTTAAGCTACTTTTCTAGAGGTTTAGAAGGAAGCGTAATTTTAGTCTTCAATAGTGTTTTTACCTAGTGTTACAGTCCAAGGACTGTATGTAGTTAAAAATTAATTAATACATTTAATGTTTTTGTTGATTTAATTGACTGATTTGTTTTTCTATTTACAGTTATTAATCTTTATGATATAACAATGTATATTAATTATGTTATGTGGAAATGGAATAATGAAAAGAAGATTATATTAACGTGTCTGGTTTGGGATCAAGTAAGAAGATTTAGAAGGGTGTAAAATAGCGGTGGAACAAAAGCAGGTGGAAGAAAAACAAGTATTGTAAGTGGTTAAGTTTCTATAGGGATTAGAGTAAAGAGGATCAGTAAGTCGTTTTCAATTGTTCATTTATGGGAACAACTATATATGTTTGTACTTATGAATGCTATGTTAGGGTTGACGATCGAGAACTGCGCTTAGAATTTAACTTGATAAATTGTTTCTGTACAAATTATTAATCTTTTAGTATATAACATCTTGTAGAATAATTAGGTAGCATTGTACCTACTATTCGAAGTAGTATTTAATTCTTTATTTGTTTTGTTTTTTTCACCATTATATCTTCACCGCTATTATTATAATATTATAAGTTATAATTATAATTATAAGTTGTGATAATAATAATAGTGATGGTAATAGTGGCAGTAATAATGTTAATGACTACTTATAAAGAATGGAAAAAAATCATAGCTAGAGATATATATATATAAAATAAAAAGATATATACTCATATGATATATATATATATATAATATCCTATATATATATATACTATACTTAAATATATATGTAAATAAATAATGTTATTTACATATGTATTATTTATATATATATATATATATATATATATATATATTATTATATATTTAGATATAGTATATATATATATATATATATATATATATGTGTATATATGTATGTATATATATATATATATATATATATATATATATATATATATGTATGTATATATATGTATGTATGTATGTATGTGTATATATATATATTTTTTTTTTTTTATGTATTTCATATTTATTTATTAAAAAGCGCCCGATAGCTCAGTGTTAGAGCACTCGCCAAACAAATCGGACGAGGCCCAGGTTCGCAACTGGTTCGGGTGGCAGAAGGTGAGCTATTCTCTCCTTGGCTTGGCTCGCTCCTGCGCGGACGTAAATGGATACACCTCCTCCTTGCATTAGGATCTGCCGTGATGACAGGTGTTTATCTCTGTAAAAAAAAAAAAAAAAAAAAAAAAAAAAAATTGATAAAGGACGACATCGAAGTTCAATATGTAGAGAGAGTTAATAAGATAATAGTATGTTTTAGTTAGGCCTCTATTCCTTAAATTCAAATAAAAAATTAACAACAGGGCCTTACTGTTCCCATTATGCTGTTCAAAACCCAATAAAATTATAGTTTTTATTTTTCTTTACTTATTGCATTTGAAAAATTCTATCTGGGTTACCTTTAAGAGCTCTATTTTTCATCTAAATATAAATTTCCACTCTAAGCATTCCCACTATGTCTTTTCATCCTTTTTATCAAAAGCTTTCTATTTATTCCTCATACTCTCTCTCTCCTCTACATCGCAACTGACGAGACTAACTAAACTAACTACTATTACACTACTATAACTACTATTACTACTAAATATAAAAATAATAATAATAATACCTTTGGGCAATCTTTTCTCATGTGACCATCTTCGTTTTTTCTGCAAAATGTGCATTCATTTTCACAAGCTTGAGAAGTATGGTCCGGATCTTGACAGTTACGACAACCACCAGAATTTGCATTACCCTAAAAAATATTCATAATCATCATTATTAATAATATCAATGGTAATAAAAAGAAGCAGGGTTGGTGTTTTTTTTTATTTAAAAAAAAATAAATAAAATCAAAACAATCAAACAATCAATGATTTTTTTTGATTTTTTAGGCACAAATTGCCTTTTTTTAAAAATTATTATTTTGATAAAATTAGTAAATAATCCTAATTATAACCAATTTAATAATAAGTTTGGTAAATATAATTATATTAGTTAAGTTTTGCTAAATTATAATATATATATACATATATATATATATATTATTATAATAAATAGATCAATATATATATAAATATATAGTATATGAATATAACCTTTAATATATATAAGTATATAATATATATATATATATATTCATATAATATATATACTATATATTATATACTATAATATATTTACATTATATATATACTCTATATAATATATATTAATATATATATATATCATATATTATATCTTTTTCTTCTCTTCACGCTCTCCTTCTATTGCCCCAAGATGGGCAGGCGGTACGGTGGCTGAATACAGCATCGCGAAAGATAAGCACGTAGGCAGAACATGACAAAACGTCCGAAAAGAAAGCCCAGCTCTCTACCGCCCCCACTCAGTACCAATTAATTAGTGGAAGCTCCGTCATAGACAGAAATCTCCACCCCTGCTAGAGCATCATGACCGCGACCGGACGCCTACACTCATGGTAAATCGTCAACCTGTAAGGGTTCATCCCTGGCCCAGGTGAGCCACAACCATGCCTCCATACAAAACCCCGCCATCTCTCCTATCCATGCACCTATTCCTCGCCCTCGGCCAAAACTCACATTTCTTCTTCCTTCAGACATTCGTCACCGACTCAATGCCACTTCCACTCTTCGGATCTCCCCAACCGGGTCGGTTCCCAACCACACCTCCTCCACTAGATACATCCGCATTAACCAACACCGACTTTCATCTCATCGCTTTTCCACGATGACCAAACCATCTCAACATACTTTCATTATATCTCATCATGCACCCTTCTTCACACCAGCACAACTCTCTAGATACGTATCATTGCCTCCATTTTATATCAAATTCCTTTTCACACTAGCAGTGCCCGAAGATGTCCATTGCTCGAACACACACTTGAACATTTACAATCTATACTTTATTCTCAGGACCACTAGTCTCATACCATAACAATAACACACACGGTAACAACCAATACCCATCCAATTTCGTAAGACCTCATAGCGCACATCAAGAAACTTAGTCCCTTTACATTCCACAACGCATTTAATATTTGCACTAGCCACTCCTGCCATTCACAACATCTTCCTACTACACTTCTGCATCATCCATTCCCTTCTCATCCTACACATACCCTAAATATTTAATTCAGACACTTGCTCCAGCTGCTGCTCAAAAATAACTTCACACTTGAGGACATGTCCCTCACTCACAACGCAAACCTTAACCTGCTTATCTACGTTTACATTTTCGAAACCCTCCTTTTACATACACCTGCCAAATCTCTTACCAAGTCTTCCTCACAAACCTCTCTTCAGAGATCGCACACAGAACCGAAAGTCAGTCCGACACTGATTACATAGGTAGCACCCTCCCAACACCTATCCAGTTCTCCATCATATCTAACACCACTTCCCTGCCGATTCCCCTCACCCCGAATTCTTTCTATTTATACACCTCCCATCCTAATCACACATTGAACTTGAACCCAAGCGAATACCATACAAACCCTGTCTCACATCCATGCTATTAATCCGTAAACACCAATTCAGCCCATTGACCAAGATTTATCTTACGACACGCTTGCACCATCGTATCACAACAACTTTTGCATTCATTGCAGAAGCCTACCGACCAACACCAATATTCATCACTACATATGCCTGCATCTAAAGCTTCCCCTATTAACTCCATCATACGCCTGTTGTAAATCCATAAAAACCTAAATATAATTATATTCTTCTTCTCCCTCATTCTCAATCATTTGTTTTCAATGTAAAGATTTGATCCACACATCCTCTACGACTTCTGATTTGACTTAATATCTACACATCAATTGGAGATCCTAAAAAATAAGTAAAAACTTATAATTTTGACCCATGAAAAACATACCCTACAACACTCCAAAATAAACCTTCTTGAAATAAAAGATAATTGAATTGATATCAAAAGATAAATTGAATTTAAGATAGCAAAAAATTTGAAACTTATAAATTAAAAACCAATATAGTTACAGTGCATATATCCAAGGTTCTGTTCAATATCATTTAATCACAGAATTTTGGAAATAAATATACTGGAATAAAGCTTTGTGGATGGTGAAGAGTTCTTTGTATGGAGATATTTTACCAAGTCCCACAATATGACTTACCCACAGTTAGGATAACCCAAGGTAGGAAAATATTTCTTTAGTCCCTTATTCATTCTTTATTTATATATTTATTTTTGTATTTCTATATTATTCTTGAAGTTTAGCACAATTGCATTGGGGGGGGCAAAGGAATAAATACCCTGTAGCTACATGATCTAAATTAGTAATTTTTCCTAGCATCACAATTTTTGTCAGTTGTACTTGCACTCTCCCTTACATCATCAAGCATGGGAAGGAAAAATATATATTAAAAAAAAAAAATTCATTATACTACGCTATTGGGGAGAGTGCATGTTATTCAATTCGTTTTAGGTGTACCCAGGAGAATTTGCGAGGTGTAGGTATACTAATACAGTAATTGTTTCAACTGAACTAATTGAATCTGAATTGTGAATATTTATGTAATGTAAAGACAGAGGTGCAATATAAGGATGATAATATCTTGATGAATCTTGTACTTAAACTTGATTGTAATGATTCAATGTCTATTCTTTATTGCCCTCGTACCTCTAACCTGAAAAAGTGTGATGTTCAATGGCCCGATCTATGGCCCGGAAAATAAAATATTGAGCTTCTATGGCCCAAAAAAGAAATGACTTTTGCTTAATTGGCAGAAAAAGAAATGTTATAATGTGGTATTTAAAAGTAATCCCCTTGGCTCTCTGGCCCAGAAAAGAAATTGGTGACTCTGAAAAAGAAATATATAGTAGAATATAATCCTCCAGTCTGAAAAAGAAAATGATGTTTAGCCACTGGCTAGCTGGCCCCCAAAAAAAAGAAAGATGCAGTATAATATAATATTCTGGTCTGAAAAGGAAACCTGTAAAGATGATATTTCCAGAGTAATTTATATGTAATAATATATATATTATTCTATATATATTATGATAGTATTTATAGCATCTATGTATATATAGTATCATATATATATACTATATATATACCTATATATATACATATACTTATATGAAATAATATAATAATAATATAAATGATATTATATATTAGTATAATATAATAGTATTATATATAATATGAATAATATATAATAAGTATATAATATTCTATATATATATATATATAAGTATATATATATAAAATATACATATTAATTATAGTGATATAATATATCATATATTAATATATTAGTTATGATAATATATAAGTAAATATATATATCAATATTATATATATATATACTATACTATAATATATATGATATATATATATATATAATAAATACTATATACTATATATATATATATATATTATATACGGGTAATATATATATTATATTATATATATATTATATATATATTATTATTAATATGTATATATATATATACATATAATATATTAATAATATATAGTATATATATAGAATATATATATATATATACATGGGCAAAGAAAGGATGGTATAAACAGGTGGAGTTATGGGGTGTCATGGAGAAAATGAGATGTAAAGGAAGGTGATTGAATTTCTGTGAGGGGGAGGTATGTGTGTAAGTTATACTTTCTTTAAAACACAAGAGAATCCATAAATATACTAGAGTTGGTGTAGGTAGGAGATGGTATAGAAGTGAAAAGTATGAATTGATGTGTGTTGGTGAAGAAGGAGTGTTGAGTAGTTGTTGGAGTGTTAATATGTAAAATTAAATAAGTGGGAACTTGGATGGAGAGGAAGGTGATGACGAAGGAAGTGGGTAAAATTAAGAGTGAGAAAGTTAAGTGAACAAGGTAGAAGCATAAGTTGTAAGAAACGCTCGCAAGTAATCAGTTTGAGATGAACAAGTTGAAAACTGAATAACTGGAAAGTATATGAAGACGCGAATTGTTAGCATGCAAAGAAGAAGTGGCGGGTGTGCTAAATGTAGGAAGTAAGATGCTAACAGTTGAGTGGTGGAGATGAAGAGGTGATCGCAAGTCGGTAAAAGTAAATAAACGAGACGTGTTGAATGTATAAAATCAAATGGGAATGAAGTTTCCAAAAGAAAGATTGCCTTGGAATTATATAACGAGGAAAAAAGGAATGCTAAAAGATGCATACTAAGAGAAAAGAAGAGGAAACTGAACAGTTTGGAAGGAGGGATGAATGGAGACTTCAAGGCGAATAGGAAGCTCTTCGGGAAGAAGCGCGAAAGGTTAAGAATTAGGAATAAGGGGAACTGCTCAGAATAATGAATAGGGATGGTGTTTTTGTAAATGATGAAATGGATTGTGAGTGGAGTGTGGAAGAACACTTTGAAAATTGTATAATATTGGCAGTAATTGAAGAGCTGATAATGACTGTGTGTGGTTGATGGTGCAAGAAGGATGATGGTATTTTTGGGGATGAGGTTATTAGCAAAGGAGAGAGAAAGTGGGTAGAGTGAGAAAAGTAAAGAATGGTAAATCTGAGGTATAGATGAATTACTGGTGAATGATCAAGATGAAGGCGAGATGGTCGGATTGTTGGATCTGAGATTTGTGTAATAAACGCGTTTTTAGAGAGTAAATAGTTTCGAGGGATTGGGAGGAGAGCAGTAATATTAACCTTATATAAAGGGTAAGGAAGATAAAGGGAAATGTAGAAATTATAGGGTATTTAGTTTATCGAGTGTTGTTGATAGCGGAAGATATATGCTGGTGGGTTTTTGAAAGAGTGCGCGAGTGACTGAGGGAGATTGGTGAAGGAAAAGGTGCGTTTAGGAGTAGTAAAGAGGATGTGTGGATAAATTTTACAATTGAAAGCCAAATGATAGAGATAATGAGGGAGAGGAAGAATAATTGGTATTTAAAGATTTTATGGATTTGGCAACCAGGGGTGATATAGGGTTAAATAGGGAAGGTCCTATGGCAGGTGTTAGTGATAATGGTTAGTGTTGGTGATCAGCTTGCAATTGGAATCAAAAAGTATGTTGACGAATAGTGAGGCGTATCACTGAAGATAAATTGCGTGCAAAAAGTGCTTGGTTTAGTATTAATAGAGCGAGTGAGGCAGGGTTGTGTTTGTCTCTTTGGTTATCAATTTTGAATATTGGATAGGTTATGAAGAAATTGAAGGTGGGCGAACAGGAAATGGTTGTTAGAATCGATGGGATGAGTGGAGGGTGCTACTAAGTATAATGCGGATGAGTATTGGTCTTTGTGTGGCGAATCTGAACGAAGTTTGAGAGGATTGGTAGAGAGATTTGCAAGGGTGTGTAAAAGGAGGGTTGGAAAGTATAACATGATAAGAGTAGGTTTATGGTGATGTTGAGTGAGGACAGTCCCTCAGTGGAAGTTATTGTTAAGATGGTTAGAGCAGCTCTGGAACAAGTGTCGCGATTTAAATATTTGGGGTATAAATGTTGGACTGAGGAAAGGGGAACGGAATGAGATGCAGGTTTAGTAGCGGAATGTTGTTATGAAATGGCAGGAAAGGTGGCATGGTGCATAAGAATGGTTTGGCTCCGAATTGTAAAGAGATCTAAGTCTTTAGTGCGCTATGGGTCTTACATGAGGTATGTTGTAACTGTGTTGATTGTATACGTACAGTGAGCCTATGGTCTTGGAAATAACGAAGGTATAGATCTATAAGTTCAATATTGTGTTCAGAAATGGATACAATCTTAGTGGCATGCATAGGTGTGAGAAGGAATTGATAAAATTGGGAATATGAACATATTAAGAGAGTTGTGTGGTGTGGGAAGAAAGGGGTAAACAGGAGAATAAATAAAAGTGGTGAGAGGTTATGGTCATGTGGAAAGGATGAATGATAGTCACTTGGTTAAGCGGATGTGAAGTGGCGAGTGTGTTTTGAAACGACTGCTCGGGGAGATTCGAAGAAAAAGTGATTGAGTCAGTAAACGAATGTCTGAAGGACAGAAATGTGAATTTGGCAGAGGCGAGAATCAAGGTGCATAATAAGAGAGAATGGCGGGGTTTTTGAGGGGGTGTGGTTGTGGCCGACCTGGGTCAAGGGATGAACACTGTACACTGACGATTTTACATGAGTGAGTAAGTGCTGTGCAGTCCCGTGAAGCTATACGGGTGGATTTTCTTGACTTAAGACGAGTTCCTTACTGAAATTAATGGTAAGCAGGAGGGGGGGTAAGGCGTGGCTTTCTTTTCGACTTTGTCATAGTGTCTTCTACTGCTTTTGCTTTTCTGATGCTGTTACCCACTTTACCCTGACCAGTCTTGGGAGAAAAAGCGTCAGATGAAGAATATTATATATATATACCTAAGTTATATTAGGATATATAATAACGTATATATATATTATAAATATATATATATATATATATATATATTATTAATATCGTATAAATATGATATATATATATATAAGTATATATATAATATAATATTATATATATATAAGTATAATATATATTTAACATAATGAGTAAATAAGTATTCAATAATGAGAAAAAATAATGACTTAAAATAATACAATGAATAATAAATAATAATATAATAATCAATAATCAAACTAAAATAATAATAATGATATAAGTTAATATAATAATAATATGATAATAATAATATAATAATAATAAATAATAATAATAAAATAATAATAATAATCATAATAATAATAATAATAATAATTGAATATAATAAAATAATAATAAAATTATAATAATACATAATAATAATAATAATAATAAAAAATAATCAAAATAACTAGATAATATATAAGTAATCAATAATGAATAATCTAGATGAATAATAATAATAAATAATAATAATAATAATATTAATAATAATAAATAATAATAAACATCAATAATAATAAGTATAATAATATAATAATAATAAAATAATAATAATAATATAAAATAATAATAATAATAAAATATAATGAATCAATAATGAATAATAATAATAATAATACATTAATAATAATAATAATCAATAATAAATAATAATAGATAATAATAATAATAATCAACAAAACAACAACACATCAGATCATATGTGAAATGTAATAAGTATATGCCCTAGAGCACTAATTAAATTATTAGTACTGAAATCTAGCTTTATATATTGTATCACCTCTTTTACCATATGTATTTACTGGTATGTTTAATGCTAATACCGCTAAACAAGGACTGAGTATAGATGAAAATAAGTTATTTAAAAAAAAAAAAAAAAAATTTTTTTGCCTTTGTTTTTTTTTAAAAAAAAAACGTGTCTTTTTTTAAAAAAAACGAACACGTTTTTTTTTAATCCCAACCCTAAGTGGAGTTAGAGTCAGAAAATTTTGAACCGACAAAGTTGTGAATTGTGACAATGTAGTGACCTTAAATATGTCATACAAGTTCATGTGACTTGCGACTTCCACAGCATAAAGTGCAATGCAAGACTTCGAAGTTTTTCAGACACCTACTCTGTAATGTTTCCAATTTAGGACTTATATTCTAATATAATTCAACCTTCAACCTTACACTATATTTAATATTTTGAAAAAATAAAAGACTCCATGGTATGAAGAGAATTTCTCGGCCATTTGATAATGATATGTATTATTTCCTGTTTATGTTGATCCTATTACAGGGTAAGCTTAACTGAAGATAACTATTGAAGAGCTTAGTCAAAAGCGTCAACTGGTTCAATAAAAGGTCAAGGTCCTTCTTATCCTTGTAACAATATTGCCATAATTTATAACAATTCACATAAAAAATTGAAAGAAGTTGAAAAAATTAATATAACTTCGAAGCTTAAATTGGAAAAGAGGCCATGGAAAAGTATCCAGACTTGTACAAGAAGCTGCAAATTGGCTGTTACCATGGAGAAAGTATCCGAGACATTGTACAAGAAGCTGCAATTGCTGTTCACTGCTCTACCTCCAACGCAGTTAAGCATTGAATGGTTTTTTCTCCTCGCATTAAAAAATCGGACTACGAGGAAAAATGCAAGAGTGAAGTGGCAGATGCTATTCCTTTTAAGAACATAATACTCCATCATCAACAAAGTAGACGCCTGAACAGATGCTAAACTGTAGAGTGTTACATATATATATAACATAGTAATATATATTATATATATTAGTTATATATATAATATATATATATATATATATATATATATATAACTATATATATAGTATCATAGGATATATATATATATAGTATATATAATATATATATATATACTATATAATAATATTTAATTAGTATATGATAAACTATATAGTAAGTGTTGTGGAACGCGTAACAGACGAAGAATAACAAATGGCTGCTTCCCTGGTAGCAGATCTCAACGGAATAATGGTGATTAATTTTTAAGTCATGTCGAATCTATAAAAATAAGGTAATTCAACAAAAATGTGAACCTTTTACCTTTCCTTTCTTGTACAGATGGTAGCAGAATATTTTTGAAAAGCTTCAGTGTAGCCGGAATGAACTCGAGATGGCTTAGCAAAAGCTAATAACTACGCATATCCGCTATCACCGGGCAGGAGAGGAAATCGTCAATCAGTTATATCAGGACATAATGGAGACTGTGGGGTGAGGAGTTGTGGAGGCGACCGAGATATTGTCTGTGTATACTTTCCACACTCAAAGAAGGGGAGTTTGTGGAAGTTAACAGTCGATTGTCCAGTCGAAAATATTGTGTTTACGGTTTGACGATTAATTCACCGTAGATCTTCGCTGGCGGCTGCTTTTAAAAATAAATCAATGTGTGGGGTTGTACGGGGTCTTTTTTTTGTATGCCTGAGAGGTTCTTTCTTCTCTCGGGTTGCTTGTGCGCACTCTTGGGACCACCATTGGTGTTGCCGACCCGCCTGCCTGAGGAAGATGCCGGGATGCGAAGTTTCCGCTGCGTGAGGATGACTACTTTCTGGAAGAGGCAAAAGGCCTCATCAACAGTCGGAAATCGGATTATTGAAGAGGAGAAAGAGGATAGCTGTGTGCCTGATAAAAGGACCCACGCTCGATCATAACGGCAGCGGAGTATAGGTTTTTTTGCATTGGGCTTGGTCAAACTCATTTAAAGCTATTTGGTAATGATACTGCTGAAGTAAAATAATCAAGCGGGACCAGGTAAAGCGAGCCATAAGGGAATGGGAGCAAAACTGAAATATCAATACACGAAGTGAGTGTATATCTAAACGTCATATGTAGGGAGTCCTGTGTTGAAGGCATCCAGGGGAAAGGGGGTTAGGAGATCTATTAGGATCTTGGACTTAGACGAAGTGACAGAGTCCCCCATATGGGGTGGTGGAGATTGAAGTCACCCAGTATAACAACCGAGTAGGGAGCTGTTTAAAAAAATCAGCTAAGTTTGAACCTTAGTAAATTCACTAACTCTCGAGCCAAGTAGATTGATCAGATAATGAAGGTTCGGTGGGCAGTGAAATTTGTGCTGCTACTGCATGAAGTTTGGGGCTTGGAGAAGGACTGGAGAATAGGGGACAGATTTGTGAATGATATTCCTGCACCTCCCCTGTGTCACTCTTTCTAATAGAAGTAATGCGATTTAATTGGATGGTTGAAAGACAGTCCAGCAATGACATAGTCGAAATTCCTGTAAACATAATACACTTTGGTGTACACGTGTTTATTAGTTGAACAAGTTCTTCAAAATTAGAGAGGTAGCCACAAACAATTCCATCGAAGGAAAGTGGCCATGCTGAGTTTATAAATATTATGATGATCTTTTAGAGACAATTGTCTCTAGTGTGGGAACTAGGGGTAGTTGTTGGACATGTGTTCGGATGGAGAGAAAGGTTGAGCTGGATCTTCAGCGAGGAGGGCAACATATCCTGGAGGCAAAGAGTAGTCATACAATCAGAGATTCGTTTTGTTTGGGTTGTACGACTCCTTTTGGAAAGGAGTTTTCGATGTGACTAGGGGTAGTGTTGGATGTGGGTTCGGATGGAGAGGAAAGGTTGAGGGCAACATATTCTGGAGGTAGAGAGTAGTCATACAACAGAGATTTAAGTTTTGTGACTCTGTTTGGGAAGGAGTTTTCAGGTGTTTTGGTGAAGGGGCTTTTACCATGACATGCGAGAGTAAGTTGAGTTTCAACTAAGTCAACTTTATTATGTGGGTTTGGGTTGGTCAATAGAAGAACAGCCTTAATGCCAGCAATCATTGTTTAATAATGAGGAAACCAATCATTGTCTGCTAAGCAGGCAGATTCAGAAATGTGGGTGGGATATAGAGTTGTTGGAAGGAAGGTGTATCGAGAAGGGTATTGTCTTTTTGAAATGAGAATGTGTTGGGGTTGCGATATTGGTTTCGCAATATAGGATTCGATGGATTGGCAAGGTCTGATACTGGAGATTTTGCCGGTAATTCATCATGCGAGTGATTTTTGGAAGATTGGACAGTTTGATTGGAGAAGGGGACCTCTGGGTCTCTCTCATGCCTCCAACAGACCCAGAACGCTTAGAGCGTTTGGCAAACGTTTACGTTGACAGTTTTCCTAATCTCACCTTTCTTGAGTGCTCCATTTGGGAGCTATTGTCCATTTCATCTGCTAGGAATATAGAATCCCTTAGGGAGGTGCCTGAATGAGAAAATTCCGGGAGAAAGAGTTATAGTGTAGATCAGAGAGCTAAGAATTATCTTGGGCAGACTATTAGAGGGTTGATTGGTGGTTGTTCAATAGCTATGATTGTTTGTGTACAATCTGTTGAAAGCCATTGCTTTTGTCTCTGGAGTAGATTTATATCGAGGTCTTTTCTTAGTTTGCATTTTTTGCGTCTGGGGTTACTGTGGTTTTGTTTAAAATTCGAATGTTTTATATTTTAGCGAGTAATAGCTTGGCAACTATTCTTTTGTATGTGTTTGAAAATCCTTTTCAGAGGATTTAACAGTATGCTAGTGGGAGAAATTAAGAGAGAAGAGACCGTATTCTGTGACAACGTTTGGTGACCTATTTGGTAAGTATGAGACCATTGTGTGTTTGGCAGGAAATGTGTTTCAAATTTGTACCTGATGAAGCCAGCTTAGTAAAATCAATGTGGCTGTGGTTGGTTGAGCAGACGCTAAGAGTCGATATAGGCTTTTGATGGGGCTTTTTGGACGGGAGATTGAATCAAGGGCTGCTTTTGTATCTATTATTGAGGAGTTGGTAGTTGGCAGTGTGGGCAATCCAGGCAGACAGGTTGCAGTAACTGCCTGAATTTTTAAACTGGAATTTAGGAGAGGAGTTTCTGGTAGCATGGGGTGTGTTGGCTGATCAACCACGCGGAGGTGTGGTGATGGTGCAGCTGTAATTGGTGGCTTAGAGATGAATTTGATTTATTCTTGAATATTTTTCCTTGAGTTTGGCGTATAGCATCTCCTCTGCTCAATTTTTTTGTATGGTACATACTCCAAAACTTCCTTGTTCGAAACAGCTAAGATGGGCATTTGAAGAAAGAAGCATTGTGGGGTCCTTCACAGTTTTCTACAGTTATGGGTATTTTCACAAGGAGTGTGAATAATTCTCCGCAGATTGGTCATATGATTTCATCCGTCCCCTACAGTATTTTCGGGGATGACCAACCGTTTGACATTTGAAGCAACGTCTGGGTCGAGGGATAAACATGGCGAACACTGACTTGTGAAGCCAATTTTTCACACTTGTGTAGGTGGATGAGCGGGTATTAAAGGTTAGGCAGCAACGAGGATTTGTTTGTAGGCGAGTCCGCTACGAGGGGGAAAATCTATAAATGTTTGTAGACGGCAAAATCTTTTTCTGGAATGGAGATTTCTCATTATGGACCAGCATTAAACTCGTCTTTCTGTTCATTAACAAAAAAAATACGTGCACTTTAGATGTGTTTCTTATATATAGCAGTAGAAAATAACGGAATGTTTGCGGGAGACCGTTTAAGGATGACAGAAGGAACTTTCATTTCGTAGCAGCTTGTACGGAGATATGGACCATTTCCTCATTAATGGGACTGGAGGGTCTTCAACTCCTAAAACTTTTTCAAGTGCATCGCTGAGAAGAATGGTTCTGTGCTCAGTAAAAGCTTTGGAGGTAGTGGATCGCAGTATGTGATATATGGAAAGTGATCGTGTCTGGCTGGCCATCTCCTGGAGGGTGGCATCATATGGAGTAAACATATGAGAATTATGACGGGGGCACCTTTGCGGGATTGCCCGGATCTTGGGGCACCTGGGGTGTTTGGGGTTTGCTAGTCGACGAATTGCTGAAATTTTGGTTAAGACCCTCAGGTGTAGAAGAGGGAAGTAAAGCATAGGTACCTGGTCTAGAAGTAGTAGGGACCGCAGAAAGGTCAGGCTGGGAACTTGACAGATGGTAATTATTGTTGATGTTTGGCTCACCTTGGTTTAAACACGTTTTTTCTTTTAATAACTTTTCCATAAAAATTTAACTCACAAACTCTTCGTTCTCCATGAATGTAGCATTGTATAGCAATAAAAGCAAAACTGATACATAACCGTAAATAACCGATTGAAACTGGAAAGCGAGTATATTCAATAAGGAAGGGTAAATCCCTTCTCTGCACATACAGGTCACGAGTCCAGGAGAATCCACAAACACACCGGACCCCACCGTAGAGGGCTGAGGCAAATGTGGCCTCGGAAAATCCTCCCGAAACTCTACGTTGGTTACCCACCCGTGTGCCACATGGCACCTTATATCTTCACGTAAAGCCCGAGATTATACACCAAAGTATAGAACAGCCTCCTAGAGTGGTTAGCACAGGTTCGAGTTCCCTACAATTGGCGGCCCAGTCAGAGGTGAGCTAAAATGACCGGTTTTTTCAACTGTACCCTCATGCCATGGAGATGTGTGGGGTGACTGAAAACCCATGCGGGAAGAGGTCACCGGAATTATCCCGTGGGGCTGTGTGGGAAAAAAGGGAGGACAACCTTATATAAATAATTAATGAAATAAGGGTGGGAAATAACAAAAAAAAAATAAAAAAAATAAATAGAAACTGTCAAAGAAGGTGGATTGAAAAAACAAAAATTTATGAAAAATGAAGGGAAAGAAAGAAGGTTAAAGATAATGTATGTGACAAATGTTAATGGATGAATGCCCAACAAATGCACATACACTCGTTGAGGGACGGTGGGGACATGATAAAGACCCTTCTTCCTTGGTTCTACAGCTATATCATGCACATGTTTGTAACAAGAGCATAACACCACTATGAGAATCAAACACACCGCTCTGGGGTATATTAATAAATATATTTATATTATATACTATATATATAATAATACTATATATATATATATAATATATATATATAATATATTATTATATATATTAATATAAATATATATATATATATTATATATATATATATATATTGCCAATTTTTATTTCTTGAACAATATATATAATATATAAGTATATATATAGGTTGTATATATATATATTATATATATATATATATATAATATATATTATATAATATATATATAGTATATACTATATATATATATATATATATATATATATATATATATTATATATATATATATATATATATATATATATTATCCACAGGAAATACGCTTTGTGAATGGAAGTGGAAAATAATATTTACCCCAAGAACACATAATACCAGGTTGAACTTTATGAGTATGCAAAAGAGAAGAATTCTATTTTGGTTCTGGGACAGGTTCTGGGAAGAACATTCATTTCTTATATTGTTGATAAAGAATTAGCAGAAGTCGGTAATGATATATTATATAAGGTATATATATATATATATATAATATATATATAATATATAAATATATATATATATATATATAGTTTATATATATATTCATATATATATATATAGAATAATCATATATATATATATATATATTGGATAATAATAATTGAAGATAAGCTTTTCTGATTTTTAATCTTTTTTATTTTTACTTTTTAGTTTGTTTTTTAGTTGTAGTTAGTTTTTAGGATAGTATTGTACATTTTAGTATTACACTATACAATTTTTATATAATTACTATACCTCCTTTCTCCAGATTTGGGGTGAGGTGCGCAGCATACACTGGAGCAGAAAAACAGTAGAAGAACACGATACAAGTTAAAAAGAAGGCCCTTCATCCTTAAGTGAGACTTGTCTTAGTCAGGAAATTCCACCCTACTGTTTCATGAGACTGGAACATACACTGTGGTATCGTCAATGTGGGGTTCATCCCTTGGGCATAGACTACTACCATACACCCTCACAAAACCCAGCCATTCACCCCTATTATGCGCCTTTCTTCTCGCCCTCTGCCAAACTTGCATTCCTTTCCTTCAGGCATTCCTTTACAACTCAATCCAGTTTTTTTTGGTCTCCCAGCTGGTCAATTTGCAGCTTACACCACTATCGATTATTATCCATCTTTTCCATATGACCAAATCATCTCAATATACTCTCGTTTATTATCTCATTTATGTTTTCTTTCACACCAAACAACTCCCTAATGCATTCATTCCTCATTTTATAAATTCTCACACCTAATAATACCCTAAGATTCTCCATCTGAACTAGGGATGTACCGGAACCACGATTTTTTAGAAGTTCCGTTTCCGGTCGGTATTTACCGGAACTTTCTACTTTTTCAAATGTCTTAAAAAAATTCAGTTATTGATTTGTCATTTATTCAGTTATGATTATGCATAAAAATAATATAGAAAATTGATAAATGTTAACAAATATCATGATAAAATGACCTCGACTCTATACTTTCGAAAACTTTAAATATGAAACAATATTTTCAAAGTCGAACCAGTAGCTTTAATACTCTAGAATCTAGACCTGGGGATAAATAAAATGTACAGGGTATTATTATTATTATTATTATTATTTTATTATATTATATTATTATTTATTATTATTATTATTTATTATTATATTATTATTATTATTATTATTTATTATTATTATTATAATAAGAATTAACTTTAAAGTAGAAGCTACACAAAACAAAATATAACTAAACTGTTTAAACAAAATCTAAAAAATTAAAAAAAACAAGATCCCATAATTTTCTTAATTAAAATGAACTAATTTGAATTTGACTGCTCTTTGTGTACGAAATTAAGTTGCTCATCCATGTTGTGGAGTTAAACATGATCCTATTATGCCTCAACACAGTTACCCCGCTTTCTGAAAAAAGCCTTTTAGATCTAGATCTTTTCACTAGATATAGAGGCCTTATTTTAACTTAATAAATTTACGGATTCACTTATCCAAATTTTGACTTTCAGAACTAAGAGCTCACAATTTGGATATGACAAGATGTCAAATACTTCTAGAGAGACTCCACTTGTTAATCAGCACAAGTTTTCAGTACGAATAGTGTAAGGTGTAGCGGAAGTTAAAAAGTTCCGGTTCCGGCCGGAACCAAAAATTCTGGTTCCAGTACATCCCTAATCTGAACACATTGTTCTTAATTCTTCCTCTATATCCACGACCATAGTGTTTGTTCACTACTATCATTAACACAGGTAACAACATATCCTCATGCAAAAGACTTAGTCCCTTTATATCCACCAATGATATACTTGCACCAGAAACCTTCCTACTATTCACAACTTTCCTACTACACTGCATCATCCGTTCTCTTTTCATCCAACACATATCCTAAATATTTAAACTCAGATACTTGTCTCCAGTTGCCTTCACCTTCCAACCATGACTTCGCACGCAGGCTTCTCCTCATCATTAAGATAACCTTACTCTTATCTACATTTATTTTGAAATCTCTCCTTTTACACACCCTGCCAAACCCCTCAACAAATCTTCTCAAATACTCTTAGATTCGCCACACAAAAGTAAATCATCCACATACAATAAGCAAACTCTTCCGAATTTCCTTTCTCAGCAGATGAAATGGATAATAGCAATCAAATAGAACTTGATGTGTTGACCCACTCTCTTTCTAATGGTTCCTGCACTTCCGAGAGAGGCGAATGGAAAAACGTCCAATTTGAAAGGCTCAAACGCTATAAGCATTCTGGATCTGTTGGAGGCATGAAAGAGGACTCAGAGTCTCTGATTCTCAAATCAGAACTGTGCATCTCCTCAAAATTCACTCGCATGATTACTTACTGGCAAAATCTTATTATCAGACTTATAAAAGGGTCAAGGGAACAGCTTCTTAAGAATTCTAGTCTTGGAGGGTTGCTCTTACACTGGACAGTAATTGAACAACGTTTTTTTTTTTTTAAAATATTATTGTACGTAAGGATTAATTTATATACATCTGACTCCTTTTTAAGTAACTTAATAGAGGTAATTAATATAGAGTGCAACAAATATATTTAATTATAGAGGCTGGTCATCTGAAAGAGAAACATTAATAAAAAAAATAATAAATGATAAAGATATAATTATTTGCGTGGTTATGGTGTACAATTCTAGTTAATATCTAGTTACAAGAAATCCTCAGTATTATTAACATATGTATATAGTAAATTACAAGAGAAAATCAATAAAATAATAGTTGCCTTATTGATGCAAAAATATTACTTATAAAGCAAACATATATTTAATATGATTATATATTATCGTATAGTTTTGGTATTGTTCTAACCAAATTAAGTTGAGATTACAAAGATTTCCAAATAGGTTGCTAAGACCAAAGTATCTTGTTGTTAAGATGTTCTAAAACTTTGATTTCATCTAGAGATCCAGGCTTCATACCAGATCATAAAGGAATGATGATAAGTAACCAGACTAGCGTAAATTGGAATCATGCAATAACTTGACTCATATTAAAACTAGATAAGAGCTACTCCTTCAGACTATCCCAAATCTTACATATATTATAATTAATGTAATTAATATTAATTAAATTTATAAAGTTATTATTGTAAGAACTGTGGAGAAGGGAAATTAATAAAAATATATCAACCCAATGAATCCTATATCGGAACCTAATATCACCTCAACTCTTTTTCAAAAAGAACACTTTGGTTACACCTTCCTTCCCCTTTCCATGGAAACAGCTCGATATCCCCACACTTCTGAATCTGCTTGCATGGTAGATACTGATATCGCTCTCATTCATAAACCTGAGCATTTTGGTTGCTTTTCCGCGCGGACTGAGCATTTTGGTTGCTATTTCCCCACGACCAAGGTGTACCAAGTCATTCACGTAAAATGGGACTGAATGAACTCATCAATTCGCAATTCATGGGGAGCCCCTTCACTAAATTAGACCCAGAAAATATTCCTTCCCAACAAATCGGTCGTACACCAAATCTCTGTTGTATACTATTCTTTACACCAAGAGCTGTGTTTGCCCTCCTCGTCGAGAACCCAACGTCGTCAGCGCTCATCCTTCCCCTTCTGAATCATTTCCAACATTACCCCTTGCCGACGGTAGAGACAGTTGCCTCAAAAACCACCCTCACATATGTATAGCAAAAGGCATGGGCAAGCCTTCCTGTCAAATGGGTTATGCCAGTGGCTACTATGCTTAATTTTGAAGAACTTCGTTCAACAACAATAACATATGACACAAGTGCATATGTTCTATGTCATCGCGACTTCTTTCAACATCGGAATATAAATCGTTGCTAATCTCTATGACGAGAGGTTCGACAATGATAGGGAAGTACAGGAATACTCATATCAATAAATCTTGTCCCTCCTATTCCCATCCCTCGTTCCTAATGTAGACTTCATGCAGTGGAGCTACAAATTCTCTTGTTGCCCGACCTACTGTCTCAATTAGCTTGGCTCCGATTAAGTGAGTTTAGCTAAGGTCGATGTTCGGAATTTACTTTAATCTAAACGACAATGTCGTAATATGTTAACAAAAAAAATCATAGTACAAACAATACAATCCTACATATACTCTAAGAACCTTATGATACATACAAAACAATACCTCACTATACGTAAATGATAACCCAATAACATACTATTACTACAGAATTAAATAAACTGTGACGAATATGATATATGAGAATATAAATATAAATTCTAAATATAATATACGATATATAATTAAACAATTAAATATAATGTAAATATTGCAAAATGTTGTAACTGTAAAAGCTTGCTTCGA
>JABUQX010015185.1:0-12500 GCA_015478945.1 Trachelipus rathkii
GGTAAGACATAGTTTTATATAATTTACATTATTATATTTAAAAAATGAAAGGATATATTGATTATTCAATATAAATTTTAAATCCAAAGAATCAATCAGATGAACAATGCCATTTTTTATCCCTATAAACAGAAATCCAGTGTCCTCCTGTTGTTAATTGGCGAAATGTGAAGTGTATGAACACGGAACCGGTATCCCTCTAGTTTTTACATATGCCGACTTCGTTGAATAGCGAAGACTCCTATAAATCAAGGCCTCGTTTTTTAACACAGTTTTTATTGCGATTCTTCATTTCATCTTTAATAATTCAAAATAACGTGCGTACTCTGTCGAATTTGAAATGAGCACTGAGGATGTCTGCCAGGATTAGAACCAGGACAAAGGGGTGATGAGTTGATTGTTTAGACTGATATCCACTTAATAGGAGAGGAACTTTGTACCCCTAATTGTCCCCCTAAGTTACTTAAGAATATTTAAATGAGTAGTACGTTACAAGCTGAAAGGTGTCAGCGGTGAAGATCGGTAAGCATAGTAGACATGTACATTCTTAGCGTATTCTCTAAAGATCTATCATCACTGTCGCCGCTGTCATTGCATGAAACAGGTAGCCTATTAGATCGTTAAAAAGGTCAGGATGTGAACATAGAGATGCGATCCATTGTACTTAACATTTCATAGGTACCCGCCCGTAAGGTTGACCGTTTACATGATAGAGCTCGATGGCCTCTAATCCAAAAGGGGTGAATTTATAGGCTGATTTTTTTATAATTCCCTGAGTATGCATGTTCAACAATCCATATTATTACTTTCTGAGGCAGTTACCATTCACAATGTTGGGGATATTGATATAACTCGATAATCCCTGCTGGAAAGATATAAACAACAAATTATGTTGCAAACTTCATATCAAACTGACAAGTATTCAAGAAGAGATTTTATCGAATTATCCAAATGTCTCATGGGGTAGTGAATATTATTCACTTTTGCTAAACAAGAGAGATAAGGCTTCTAGCAATCGTATGTAACAGTTTCAAGGACATACAGCCGAATAGCAGTGAGGTTTACTTTTTATTGATAAGAACAAATCGATAACCTGAAACTGCAACGGAGTCCAACGCTCAGCTTGTTGATATTAGCGGATGATCGGCAGCTGCTCAAAACACAGTCTTCTGAGAAGAAAGATGTGCCTCACCGTTTAATAACGATCCGTAAAAGTTCATATGGGTGTTCCTCGTGGTTTACGCCGCTTTACTATCATGTGCAGGCTCGTCTTTGAAACTAATAAAAACCCGCGAAGACTGGAGATAGAACTTTTAGTCATCGTGGACGGAAATAAGTTTAATAAATGTTCATAACTTGATTTTCATACATGGAATCCAATTTACTGTTGACGCTACTAGCTATTTTCATTGAGATACATTTCAATCTGATTAAAACAGGTATACAGGAAATTGGATTATCTGTGATAAAACATGTGAATCGTCAGATGATGGAAGGATCTGTACACATCGTTGTGTTGTTCAGGTTCTCGTCTGTAGATATAAGAAGAACACGATTGATGGTCTAAAATACTATCCGAAGTACCTGGTATATTGAACTCCAGAGGGACATCGGTGTCCGGGTAATGAATGTATGAGAGTGATGCTAAGAGAAATTGGTATAAAATCAGATTACACATAATCTACGGGTGTGGGGTTCATCGAGAAAGAGAAATCAGGTTCACTTTAACCAACAGTCTGGACTAGAACAGAGATGGAGGAAAATGACATCTTGTATGTCGGGGTGCTGAACACAGTATAATGAACGGGATCGTACATATTATAGTTTTTCTTTTATATTCCAGGTCAACAGTACCCTGAAATGTAATGATGGATGATTATGCTAAAAGAGCCAGTGTAAGTAATTAAATAGCAACAAATACATCGATTTGCATTTTTAACTTCCTGAGGAATCTTTTAGTCCTACACCTTTACCTCGTAACGCTATAATTCATACGCTTTTTTACCGAGTTTGACCCGCGATTTTCGCTGACTTCCTTGATTTATAGCCCGCATCAGAATCCAAGCATACTCATCGAACAACATCGTTAATTCGCCTTTTAGGGACTCCAGAGGGTTAAGCTCCTGATTGCAATATGCCTGTAACGTATGCATCCCTGTTCGTATAGCTTATGGTTTTTTATATATTCACCTCCTCTTCTAAAAAAAAGCATTGCACATTATCATTAAGAATTTTATAGAAAAATCCACCAGTCCATTACCCATCTTTGTTAATTATTTGTTCCAACGAATACCCTATCGTTAAACATTATTAACGGAGCTTTTATCCAAACACTATCATTTTGACACGTTTTGAAGAAAGTAAAGTTGTATGATCTGTATCTAGTATACCTAAAATTTCATCACGGATGTATAACTTTACACCTATCCGTATTCCAACACGTATTTTTCTAAAACAGCAGTATATGGAAGATTTTCTTAATGTCTGTTAAAAAAATAGTCCATCAAATTGTAGTTAACATTGAAATCTTTATCTAAATATGAACTTACACAATAGTGTTCCGTCTGTGAATGGATAACGGGATCTACCTGTCGACATCATTATATGGCATGGCACTCGTGGCCTTAAATGTGAAGGGGGCTGTACAGAGTGTAATAGTAATATGATGAAACATAGGAAAAAGATATAACCTTTCCTTTTTTTTAGGAAAATGAACCACCCTTAATCAAGATGGCTTTAGTTATTGCCCGACAAGGGAGAATGAGTCAACTTATAATCTGGTATAAAACGATAACCATCCCGCTAGATCTTGTAACATCTCTTGAAGTAAATGTATTAATAATTGAGATAAGATATGTTTCTGAGTACTGTAAGACTGTATGTTTATGATTAGAGTATGAGCAGAGTTAGCAGATTATGAATATCCGCATATGGTCGTATTATAGAAAGTAGAAAATGTAATCTACTTACAGCTTTGTGTTCATATACACATTTTTCCGAAACCAATCTAAACGTTTAAGTGATAAACATTGTCAGGATCCTCTCAAATTGCATTACCAAGTTTATTTGATCTTAAAGTGTTAAATACCCTAGTCATTCTCCCGGAAGAGTGTGGTTATTATAAATTAATGTATATAAATCTTATACTATCTTACTTACAGCAAAAGCTGGGTGTAATTAAATAAAACTGTGGTTGAGTTAATTCTTTACTGGTAAATATCCTTCGTTTTAACATCAAATTTTTCAATAGAAATAGACACCCTAATAAAGCGAATTGTCACACGTTTTAAATCGGTTGTGTTTTTTATTTTTAATACAGATATATAACAAATCTGCAACTCTATACACCATTATAGTCGCAATGACAAAGTTGTGTCTGAGGGAGATTTTCAATATTAGCGTCTAATATCATTTTTCGCACTAGTCCTACCTCAAAATCTCTGTTACAAGCTTGGATAGGATTCATAAACTCGTTGTTAAAACTGAGACTTTATTATCAGGAGTAGACTCAAAGATGCGAAGATGCAGTGAGCTTAAATAAGAAAATACGAATCTACACTCTCCATGATACGATGACTACATGTATTAATGTTCGTTGTATTCACTAGCTGTTTAAACTATTATGAATTAAACTGTTGATAGAGGTTAAACACACCCCATGTGCACCAGATACTGCTTATCAATACCCTCTACCTTACTGACTATTCGAACCTAATAATTGTTTTTCATTTTATACAGGTATTACCTTCAGGATTAATTATAATTGTAAGGTTATTTCTTGTTTTATTAAAATCCGTTCCTTTTCATGACTTCTCCACTTCTAGAATACTTGTGGAAGAGAGGTAATATAAATTTCAAAACCCACGGCATAGGGAATTCTTTATATACTTATCTACCTTAAAAAACTTCTCATAGAGCCAGCCCGCTCATTATACTTTATTCTAAACCTGTCATACAAAAACTCGTAAGACATCTTACAATTAATTCATCCACGTTGTATACGGGGGATTTATTTTAAATTTTTACGAAGTTTCTCTCATGGGTTTTAAGTTGGAATCACCGATGTAGGATGTCTTCAGCATTATCTAATAGGAGTTTCTTTAAGATATAGTCTATGAAAAAGATTATTGTAAGAAGAAGCTAGGTCATCGATGTATGAATCAATCCCCTCCTCACCTTCATCTTAGTAAAGTTTCTATGCATTCGTTCTTTAAATATCGTACGATTGAACTCTGTTCATAACAAAATCTAGCTTTAATTATAGAAAATTATATATCTTTAGAAAAAAAATAATAATTTATCTGTTAAGTTTTTATTTAAATAATTTCCTAAAACTCTCTACCTAGAAACTCGCTACCCCTATCCGTGCAAATCATTTTTGACGTTGTGAACGGTTCCATCTCCTTGAAATTTCTCTCCACTGGGCAAGCCGCCACAATGTATCTGATTTTTTAATCTGTTAAGCTTTTAACCAGGGCTTGCGGAGGTCGTAAAATAAATTTTCAGACTCCGACTCCGGACTCCGACTCCTTTAAATTCAAATTTGGATTTCGACTCCGACTCCGACTCCGACTCCACTTTAAACCAAAATTTTCGACTCAGCTTCCGACTCCGACTCCACTTAAACAAAATTTATCGCTCCCGACTACCGACTCCGACTCCGACATCCACTTAAACAAAAAAGATTTTCGACTCCGACTCCGGACCCGCAAGCAGTCAAATTCTAAAATTTCGTACTCTGACCAGATAGTGCTACAGCAAGTTACAGTAAAACATTAATTTTTTTGTATGGTTCAACAATTTTCTTTTTCGCTTGCTTTTTGAGAATAAAAAACTATACCCCTTTTCCAATGAATCTAAAATCTCCAAATACTATGCGGTAAAATACCGTAAAACATAAAGGATGCGAGCGCAACGAACAATGACAAACAAAATATATTTCAGTTTCGGAAAACAAATGTATAACAATGTTTTTAAATAATGCAAATTATTTTTATTTTATTATAAAAATAGACCATTATAAAATATATCATAAATTAATACTTTCAGTTTTCAATAAAATAATATATAATTATAATAATAATGAATAATAATAATATAATAATAATAATAAATAAATAATAGATATAATAAAAAATATGATTAATAATTAATAATAATAATAATAATAATAATAATAATAATAATTAATAATAATAATTTAATAATTAATAATAAAATAATAATAAATAAAAGAATCGCTTATGAAATAAAAAACAAAGAATTTCTGACAAATTTAAAAGAACTGGATTTATGTATGTTTGGAATATATTAAGTATATATATTATTAAATATATATAATATATAATATATATATATATATGGTAGGTATATAAATTGATAGTAGTATATAAGCTATATATAAGTGTAATATAGGTATATAATGAGGATAGTATAACTATATGTATATAGTGTTATATATAGATTATAATTATATGATAAGTATATATATATGGATGCCTAAAATACATAAAAAACCAGAAAATTCAACTTCGAGACCTGGTAAAATATAGATGTGTCCCAGAACGGGGGGTTTACACACGAAAAATGGCCCAATATGGGGCTGAGCACGAGCATTATCTCACTCATATCTTTAATAACTCTCCTTCATTGAAGTTAAATCAAAATAATGAATCGTTATTAAATTATCAAAACTTTAAAAACTTGAAGCACTTAAAATAATATATTCGCCTCACTTATGTAGAATCTTTGTTCATAAATGATTTATTTAGTTGATACAATTACAAATAATTTCGGAAAGTCTATCACTCAAATAACCTACCCCCCCCCCCCAGTAGATATATCCAAACACAACATATGAGAACCTTTTAATTAATTTGTTTGTACTCAAAAAACCGTTAAATTTATAACGACAACGACCATCTACAAAAACTTGATGGACGTTTCGATCTCCCTTCTGAGATCATCGACCGTAACATTTTGCTGACATCTATAATGTTCAATCTGAAAACACAAAAATCCTTCGCTGAAACAAACCAACTTTTTAACCCCGTTATTTTAACATAAGGGAATTAAAGTTCTGAAGCTGAACGGCTGAATGATTTTGAGGAAACATAGAGTCATTATACACTCAGATTCATCAATATGAATTCAATGTATGTGTTGTCATGTTAAAAATTTCTATTCATTACGATAACTTAGAATACAGTTCTAATCAATCCCCTTATCCTCCTGTTTTCTTTAGCACCATCAAAATTCAATGTTAATCGCACGTGGCTTCGTCATTTACCTCTAGCCAGGCATCCGCACCTGTCTAAAACCCCCTACTCATCTATCTGCTGCCTTCCCTTGTATATTTTGACAACCTTATGCGGTCCTACCGTTGTCACCGGACTATTACTACACAGAACACTTCTTGACAAAATTTAGTTCACCAGAGCATTACAACCTCCTCATGTCTTTCAACTTCGAAAAACCTCTTCTTGAGAAGGAAATTTGTCGCGCGATACAGTAAAATTTAATAATAAACTGGTGCATCATTCCACCTAAGATATTACAAAGTTGAAATTTAATTAATAGAAACCTTACAAAATATATAAAACAAAAAAAAAGAAAAAAAAAAAAAAAAAAATTTAAAGAAAGTTAAGAATATTCTGAACATTTTTCTGGAATAAGATTTTTCTTTTAAGCACACGTGTCTGCTATTTGTTTGTGAATAGCGGGAGGTAAATCTTAACAAGTAATATTTTGAATATCTCACCTCAAAAAACTAAAGACACCTCAAAAAATTAAAGTCAGACGTATGCCATAAGAAGTGCAATATACAACTTGGCGATCTCCTTAATAGGCAAACAAGAAGAGGCTCTGCCGACAAACCAATGCACGGTTGGTACCAATTTAACTGCCTGAGTTAGACTGTACGTCGACATATATTGTTACACGAAGAATAGATTGAGTCTCGGCACAAAGGTTCATCCAATCAACAAACTCTACACAGCTCCCACACAAGCAAAAGTATTCACCTCCTACTGCCATCCACTAGCACCCCAGCAAGCAGTTCACTGAACAATTAACAATAAGGGAACATGTCATATTGGGTAAAAAGAAAAACTCCATTAGAATTTGTGTGTCATTTGAGTAATATAACTTGAAAACAACTTGCAAACCCCAGGAAGTAGGGGGTTGAAAGACTAAATACAATGTAGAAATTCAGACAAATATACAAACTTCAAACAAATAAGTGTAAATAATATTCTTGATAATATTCATTGTCAATTCTGAACTCCCTCCTCGCCCCCCCCCCGGCCTCCGCCTACGTTCTACTAATAAAGAACGCATAAACCCGCAACTCCTGACTAATCCCATCGAATCATCAACGCATATACTTACCGATATCAACAATTTAAAGATATTAATTAAAAGATGTTTTCACTAGAGATACACACTCAACTATGAAGTGGATGTTATAAAATTTACTAGAGAAGGAAAAAGCCACCGCCGTACAGACCCCTCTCCCCCCCTCCACCCGCTGGACCCCCCCCCCTGCCCCCGTGCGCATCCCCGCGCCGGACCACCCGCAGCGCCCACGGGTGACGATCGGCACCTGGGAGCAAATACATATGTCGTTGTAGTAATATATCGTACTAATAAATCATTTACTTAGAATCATGATTAAGATCACGTATTATAACAATATTTGTAATATTTTTAAGGGTTCCTGATCCATTTTGGATTACTCTACATTGTGTGTTAGAAAGGCAGATCAGATAAATATTTAATAAGAGACTTAAAAGGAGTAAAGTTTTAAATTGAAATTTCCTTGTGAAGATATTTTTGGTGGTATAAAATGAGTAAAAGTAAACTAATTCAATAGCTTACAATCATTATAAGATTGAACCTCAAAGTTCAGTGGAAAGTTGTCAAAATTTTAACAAATGGTTCTCTGCTTTGTCAAAAGGATTACCTTGCGTTTCGCTTTCCTGTTTAATCAAACAGGAAAAGAGTCGACTACTGGTTCGGTTTTCTGAAAAAGTTTTAACTACCCTTTCATTAAACTCTCAATAGCTCACCACCGGTTATAAGTATTTGATTAATGTTATCATGAAGTTTTATTTCGAGTGAGTTCGTTTTTCCCTTCTGTAAATATCTTGCTTTCCTTATGGATGGAAACGTGTAATTTTTATTGCTTCAATTTGAATTAGTCTAAAACATCTTTCTCATGATGCTTCAAAAATAAATAGAATTCGAGAATTATTATTATTATTATTATTATTATTATTATTATTATTATTATTATTATTATTATTATTATTATTATTATTATTATTATTATTATTATCATTATTATTATTATTATTATTATTATTATAATTATTATTATTATTCAAGTTCGGGATACACAAACGAATGGCAAAAATGCTTCAGTCAAAAATGATAACTATCTTTTAAATGTTTATATTAACATTTAGCGTTAAACAATAAGCATGAGAATTTTCATCTTTGCCGTTTTAACTCGTAGAATAACATAAAAATAAAAAATTTATTCAGCACGTAAAGGTTTTACATTCATTGAACTATTTTTCTTTTAAATTCCAGGAAAATAAATGCAAAAGTGATAAAATATCATTAATTCCGAGATTTATATGAATCATTTTTATTTATATCTTTAGATACCAACTATATATATATATATATATATATATATATATATATATATATATATATATATATATATATATATATATATATATATATATATATATATATATATATATATATATATATATATATATATATATATATCCTGTGCGTGGGGAAAAAGAATTTCCACAACGTACGCTCTGCGTGTCGTAAGAGGCGACTAGCAGGACTGGTAGCTGGGTTTGTGTCCAGCTACCACTTACTTATCCTAGAAATGCTCATACATGCCTCAGATTACTGGTGCATGTTTGATCACCCTACCCCAAGGATCAAATATAGACTGATGATGGTGGTTATATATATATATATATATATATATATATATATATATATATATATATATATATATATATATATATATATATATATATATATATATATATTATGGAGGACATAGACGCCGTTCGAAACGATGCAAGTACCCTTATTGGACCTACTTCACGCAGTGTTAGATTGGACTGGGACACTTCTCTCCAATCAATTGCCCAATGGTTCGTCCTTTTCGCTCTTTATTTGCACAGAGAGTATCTCAGGCCTCAGCGTACTCTCGACTATACACTAAAGTGTTTGGTGTACATGTTCATTGGAGGACTCCCTTCCTCCTTCTTAGTATATGCCCCTCAGACTTACAAGTAAACATTCGAACACTTTCTTTTAACAAAATTTAAAATAGGAAAACAACACACAGCCTCCGAAATGCTTCAGCGGATGAAATCAAAAGAATGTCCATCACCCAATATTTCCTCATCATCGCTTAAGTTGGCTACTTTTGGTGAAGAGGTTGGTGGCGCTTAGTCTTCGCAGCAGGCATGTTCTGATACATTAATTTCTGCCAAATTCATTATCTTCATTCTAATTCTCATTTTGAAAAAGGCCAAATCTCTTTTTATAGACCTCACCTCTGGGCTATTTGACAGCAAACCCTACTACCGTATGTTTCCTCTTCCTTCCCTATCCTTGATTCACATTCAATAACGAATGCTACGCATACGTTAGAGACATTGTAATCTGTTATCTTGCTTTTAATTTAAAATCTACCAGGATTTTGGTCGATTTGACAACAAATCCTACTCCGTTTCTTCTTGCTTCCCCATATTCGATTCACATCCAATGATTAATGCTGCTTATACGTAAAAAACAATGTAATCTATTCTTTTACTTTTAATTTAAAGTCTATCAGGGTCCTGGGCGATTTGACAGCAAACCCTACTCTGTCTCTTCTTACTTCCCAATGGCGAATGCTGCGTATACAATGTAATCTGTTCTCTTGTACTTAAAGCATACGTAACTTTCTACCCTGTGGTTTCGTTTTATTTTCTTTTTGTCATACGAAAAAATTCATCGATTCTGTTTACTTATTTCCCAACTGTACATTGCTAACTATTTTAAATTCTTTGACTATCTAAACTTCAAAAGAGAAAGTATTCCATCATCTTTTCCTTTCTATTAAATCATTCTTTTGAGTGATTTCAATATTCTTCGCTACCAATAGTTTTTCTTAAATTCTTAAGATTTCGCTGGTGAACTAACCACCATTTTTCTATTAACAATAACCTAAAACAGATAGTGTAGCTCTCTACTCATACACTTGATCGCCTTGGAGATGAACCTTGTATGTAGATCTTTTCCCAACATTCAATCTTTCTCTCTATATTGTTAAACTTTTTTCAAATTTTGGATTCTCCGATCGTGTACTTTTCTCTGAAATTTTTTTTATGTGAGGAAACGTTTTTTGGTACTTCGATGCTGCTGACTGAGTAAAGTAGAATAAAGTGATTAGCATTGTTAAGCCATTTTTCAACTACGGTACATAGGATGCGCAAAATCGTCTGAGAATTGAATTGATTTTGAGCATCATAAAAGAGCTATTTCATCTATATTAAAGTTCATTTTTTATTACTAATTGCATTTTATTCAATAAATTCTTCTTGAATGTCATTACTAGATGGCTCAACGTTGCTGGTAAACGAATATAACATCCATAGCATAGTTTCAGAAGTCAACTTTCAAGTTTAACATGATGCGATATTACTTTTCATTATACTACTTCGAAAGAGACTCAGTTGTTCAGTAATTGCTCATAACATTCTTTTTAAAAAAATCAATGAGATAAACTTTACTTAGAGTTGAAGACAGTAACAAACACAATGCTAAATTTTTTAGCTCCTTTCATATTGGTATCGATATTGTTCAATACTTTTTAACGATCTGGAGCAACTGATTTAGGAACATGCATATACAGCAGATTGTCCAAGCCAATTCTTGAACACACTTGACCTATGTTTTCTCGTTAATTCTTCTTGCTATAATGAGATACACCACTTATCCTCCAATCGGTAACTATGACCTTTATTTTATAGCTCTTCATTATAATTTTTTCTCTTCTGCAACTCCGTCCTACAATAATCGCATCTGCTCGCATTGAAGGAGCTTAGTTGTTTGCCTCTGGTGTCACTTTTTGTTTTTCTATCACGCATGTTAACCTTATCCAATTCGGAATCGTTGCAGAAATATTATTTTAGATGGACTATCGTGTTTTGTGGCTAAACAGGTGCGCTGATCTTTTTTGGTTTTTCAATATGAAAAATATCAGATTTCTTGCCAAAGATATCTCTAACAGCTTCTATAAATCTGCCTTCTATCCTGTTATCCGTTCCGAGGGGTCTATAGCTAATAGATACTCTTCCTGAAATGGTTAATCACTTCCACCTCTTTTTTTCCTACTAATTTCGCTCTTAACAACTCTGGCATTCCTTCACCTACTGCTTTTTCTCTCAGGTGTCCCCAGTCTTTACCTGAGAATATATATGATTGGGAACTCTGGATCCAAATATTTAGGAACAGTAGGAAGGCAAGTGCCCGAATAATATTCTTCCCAATGTTTTGGGGGAGTGGACTTCTTAGCTGACACCTGTCTAAGTTTATCTAAAATCTCATGCCTTAACACTAATACCTTTCCTGAGTGTTGAAAAAGAGAGAGTGTTCAGCCTATTCCAAAGAAAGGTAACACTTTTGAATTTTCTAACTATCTCCTATAGATCTTATTTGCATTCCTCCAAAGGCCTTTGAATCTTAATTCTAATTTATTTAATTTGAATTGTAACTCTAATTTCCCTGATTTTATCATTGGAGTCTCATTCCCTTCTCACTAATCATCAATATGTCTTTCTACGCCAGAAGTACACTCGACTGATGATATACCTTAATATGATAGTGATCTAGGGTCTTATGACCTTAAGAACTGTTGGCGGTCTTGTGTGGTGGCGTATAACATTTCCGAAGCTTTTGATTGGGTATGACTAACGTCATTGCTCTCTAAGCTACATTCCTTTCGGGTTCCTTACTTATTACGATTGATTGATTACTCACGTATAGATTTTTCTCAGATCTTTCTATATCAGCAGTTGTGATGGAGCGACTACTTATTCCTTCCCTGTAAATTGTGGTCTTCCTCAGGGTTTTGTTTTATCTACTACTCTTTTCCTACTTTCCATTAATGTTCTTCTTAGCAACTATTCTTATTCTATCAATTTTTATGTCAATTACTCAATTCTTCATTCTACCATTCATTTCAAATACTTTTCATCTAGAGCTGCTCCTCGACTTCAATTTTCAGATTCAATTCTGACTAATCTGGATATGATTTTCATGTGAGGTAGTTACAATCATGTAAATTTAAATTTTTTAAAAACTAGGTTTCTTCATATATCCCTCTCAAATACGCCTCCCTACTTTCTTGTCTTTTTCGACGACTATCGTCTCACTTGTTGACAACAAATATTCTTGCTTAAACATAAGGA
>JABUQX010015185.1:17500-20000 GCA_015478945.1 Trachelipus rathkii
CGTAGGAAGTCATGCTTTGCAGAGAGCAGAGAGAGAGAGAGGAGAGAGAGAGCAGAGAGGAGAGAGAAGAGAGAGAGAGAGAGAACGAGAGAGAGAGAGAGAGAGAGAGAGAGAGGAGAGACGAGAGAGACGGTTCTGTTGTATGTGTTGGCTGTTTATAGTGATGTGTGGAGTATTGAATGCTAGTCTAATTCACTATTCCCTAAACTATAATTAAATAATACAGAAAATCTCCTACTGACGGCAATTTTTTGTGTCGGTTCAGGCAGCTGGATTCGAAGATTCGAACCCTCCCTCTCGTGAGAGAGAAATCTACGATCCTTTAAGCAAGAAAAGACTCAATTTAATCCACTGAGCCACCGTGAACTCATATATATATATATATATATATAATATATATATATTATATATTATTATCATATATATTATATATATATATTATAATATATATATTATATATATATATATATATATATATATATATATATATATATATATATATATATATATATATATTATATAATATATATATATATTATATAAAATATTTAGATATATATATATATATATGGCACCCCTGAAACATTTGATGGGGCATAAAACATCTTAACTTCGACACTACAACACAATATTTTTTGATTTTAGCAAGCACATTCATCGTCATGAAACTTAAAAAAAAATTTTATTTTAATTCTAATATTTATTAATAACACCTTAAATATTAGAATAATCTTAGGTCTGGCAGCGTATGCTCTGAGTAACCTTCCATTCCTGCAGTAGTATACGAGAGCAAGAGTTGCCAAATATTGTTTTGTTTATTATGCTCTTGAGAAAATGTTAATTTTTCTTTTTATTTCTTTTCAGGGGGTTCGAGCCGACGGGAGGGTACAGAGGGGGACGAAGTCCCCCCCATCGTCCCCCCGGTAGGCCGAGAAACCCCGCCTTCCTACCATCTTTGTGTTTTACCCTTGGGAATATCTTTTAATTAAAAAAATCGACATTTGCAACCTTTGACGCTACCTCGAAGCGCGGCAGCTCCTTCGTTCTTCTCAAAAGGCGATCATTATCATAGGGTTTTCCAACATTTTTAACAATTTTAAATTTTTCAAAAGCGTAATTTTTTATTTTTTTTTTATTTCATGGATAAAAAATTGTCTCCTGATTAATAAAAATGTTTATTTTTTCCTGTAGCTGTTTTATAGCTTTTAGTTACAAACTGTTGCTTCGGGAGGCTGACCTATAATATAATATATATATATATCTATATAATATAATAATTATATATAATTATAATATATATATTATATATATATAAATATTATAATATATATATATATATAATATATATATATAATCTATATAAATGTTATGATTTCATTATTTTCTGATAAAAATTTCTAGCACCTTACCAAAAAGGCCTCGTATAAGACAACGGGCATCGAGAATCATTTCTGGCGGTTACCTATAGAATGTAACATTAAGAATAGGCTACGCGATCCCGACACGTAGACGTAACCTCACACTCACAGCGAGGCGGCAAAGTTGTATGTATTTAGCCACTTTATGGATAGACGTATCAACGGAGCGCACGTGCATAAGACGTTTGGACTGTGACGGTTGCCTGTGTTCGGATAGTGTTGTGGTCGGCTTAGTGGGCGTAATACCTACCTGTCGTTTTTCCACAGTATGTACCTTCTATATACTGGTTATTTGTAGGTATTATTGTTCATTAACGTAGGTGTCATTACTATCGCAACCCTTTGTGTTATTGCTACTATTTGTGTTTATTAGTAGTAGCGTCGTTCTTAAGGTTCTATCGTTCTGTGTATGAATAAATTATACATTATTAGGATCTACTATATCAATATTAGCCTATTGTCATATTTATCATTATTAATGCAGTATTATTCGTATTCGTATTATTTATATGAATATTCTTATTACTAATATTGGGGTTATAACTATTAATATTACGATTAATATTAGCATTGATTTTTGGTATTCCTCCACCCGACAGGTTGTATCAACCCCGACGGTGGGAAGGTATTTCGACCGAGGATCCGAGGAAACGTGCTGTCGATCTCAACATCATCAGGTGTACGTACATGCCACTCTCTATAGGCTCCTCTCTATGACTGACTATCCCCTAGCTGAGCAGGCAGGCTTGGTGTTCATGTATGGTCGTGCAAAACGGAAACGGCCGCAAGGCGGCGCGAGTTTATCGGTTACGGTACCCAGGCAGAAGGCAGCAAGAATCATAGACCTTTCGGTTATGTACGCGGAGAATTTGTTTTAGACCGGGCCATCTCTTACCAGAAACGCTGGACTGTGGACGCTCTAGGTCTCCAAGACGACCAAGTAGGACGCTCAAGGAAGCGTATATTACACGACGGGAGTTGTGACCCGGCAGTTATCTGCAACTCATCTATTTAGTCGCTTGGAGGGTACTACATGAACGACACCTGTATCCATATCATCTGCAGAGCGGTCAGGGCCTTGC
>JABUQX010015185.1:25000-30000 GCA_015478945.1 Trachelipus rathkii
AACCATGGGAAAAATTTCGGTAGGTAACGATCCGATATTTGAAGTTAATGGTAAAGTTTTTGTGAATCTGCAGGCTGAATGGCAACCACGCGTAAAAGGCCTGCGCACGTCAAGTTTGGATGAATAGACGCTCCCCTGCAGGTTTGATATCGCATCTTGCAGGTGTGCGGAAGTCCATAGACTCCTATCTCGGCTCTTTTGTTCAATCTCTCTAAAAATCGGAGATTAATCTGACACGATTTTCGCTTCTTCTGGAGACACTCATCGGGGAAAGACCAAGGTTGAATGGCTGCGGCGGAAGGACTCCGTAGCTAGTCGAGGTTTGTCAAGTTCTGCTTTTGTTTGAGCATAAAGTTTATGGGGGACCCTTCTGGGCTTAAGGGAGATGGGCGGTCCCTTTATATCTATTTTATAAGGAAAATTGTTGGCTAGTTCTATTAATACTCTCTCTGGAATATAGGCGGCTTCTGCGTCCATAGTTATTTGACCGTCCTCAGCTATTGATGCTGTGCTCATTCTCTTATTTTTATTTTTATACTTATCAAAAATTTCGTTCCACCTTTTTTCTGTTTTCAATTTGGATGTAGGTGGTTTTCGGGAGATTAAGGGTTGTACAAAGTACCTCAGAATTATTTCGATAAATAACTGCTATTAAAATTTAAAGAACTAGAAGGCATGCACAGGAGGAGAGAGAGAGAGAGATTTAAGAAGAAGAATAGGAACATCATTAATATTAAAATTCACATTTCTACTCAATTTTATGGTCTTATTTGTAATTTGATCTAATAATAAATCTTCTTTAAAATTAATGCCCATCTCAAAACTTTTCAAAAAGTCTAATCCTAAAATATTGGTGCTTACATCAGCGACATAAAAAGTAACAATATATCTACGCCCCAATCCCAGATCGATTTCAATATCTTTAATACTATAGATTGCAATTTTTGAATTGTTAGCAGCAAGCATATAGCCTACCGGCGCTTTTTGATGGTCATTTGCAGCGCATTGTAAGAGGCTGAAGACAGATCCGCAATCTACCAGTAAATTATCGATCTTATTTTTAATCGTGTCATAGACTATAATAACAAGGTCAATTGTCAACTGCAAAACCTCTGTCTCCTCTCAACCAGCGGCTGTTAACTATCTCACACTGCTTATGCAGGCGCTCGTCATCACATTAAATCAGTTGGGTCTGACTGCAGGGTATTTGCTACATTGCTTTCCATCTTCCTTGTATTTCTATGACAACCCCCCCCATTTAATTAAATTTGAGTTAAAAGGACATTATCCCACAATGCAAGGGACTGAACAGCAGTAAATAAATGGTTATTTTGGTACATTACCAACTTGCTTGAGACATTTGTTTCGAAGACCTGTGTTTGATGTCAGTATTTATTTAATATAAATCATTATTTGTTGATATATCTTTTGTTTTTTGGGGGACTACTACTACTTTCATATTTAATATTTTTAGAGTACTTTAAACTTAGAAGATCATGCATTCCTTGTACATTTGTGTGAATTGAATAGGGTTCAATGATAAAGTTTTTTCAATTTATTTGTTCAATTTTTTCATTTTATTGTTACTTTTAATGGTATTTATATTTTCAGTTTGGATAGTGCTGGTAGTTGTATCTATATTTTGATCAATTTCTGGATCAATATTGTTCATATTGTTTGTAATAATAATTTTATTTTCATTGTCATTATTATTTTTATTATTATTAGTATTATTATTATTATTATTATATTTATTATTATTATTATTATTTATTATTATTTATTATATTATTATTTTATTATTAATTAATTATTATTATTATTATTATTATTATTATTAGTAGTAGTAGTAGTAGTAGTAGTAGTAGTATTTTTATCACTATCATTTTTAAGGTTAATAGAGTTATTATGATTGATATAATTTTTATTTATTTCTTCAGCACTTTTATTTAGTAAGTTTATTTCATTAATCACCACACTGTTTGTAATAGGGTCACTTATCACTTGGAGGGTATCGTTAAATCTCACTTTCCTGTTGTGAGTAGGATTTTCACGGCTGCTATTAGATGGTAATGGTCGCAGCCTTGTTAGCAGTTTTCCGACGATGATGGGACATTTTTCTGGTTATTACCATATATTAATGGATACATAGGACATTCAGGGCTTTCACATTTGAAGGCTTTGAAGAGATAGCGACCATGATAGAAGCATAATTGATTGACCGCGTTATTAAAGGCTTTACTGTACCCATTTGTATCTGTTTCTGAATAACGCGACCTACTTTTATCGCGTGTCCGGTTTCCTCTCTCAGCTGTGTCTGCTTGGCTTTTAACGAACAGCTGAAAGGAGTGAGCGAGCTCGTTCACTGTTTTGGTGAGCTCAGCCAGCTGGTGGGCAACTTGACCTTCACCGCGGTTCTCAGTTTCATGTTTGCGCTCTGTGTTGCGCGCGCTGGGAAGAAGGTAGGCGGAGTCTGTTCTGTTACGTTACGTACAGAATTCACAGAGTTCCAAGTCTGTTCTTCGTTTGGTTGACTGTAATTTCTCTTTCGAAACAAAATTCTAATACGATCGTCCGAAAACTTTGACATTCTGACAAGGTCAATTTTCCTTCCGCTAATGAATTAGACTGACATCTAAATGTTTTGGGCATCTGCTCTAAAAAGGAGGTCTATCGCAATTGGGGTTGTGTTCTACAACACATCGAAGCTAATTATTCCCCAAATACCCCTTGACACGATGGAAGAATATTCACTCGGCAATTTTCGTCGGTCTCATGCTTGCTTAAATACATCGCGGATCCTGTTTCTTAAGGCGGGGAGGCTAAACTTCCCTCGATTGTTTTGTAATAGCAGTACGATAAGCGTTGTTTGAAAGAGGAAATCGATTTTGGAGGACCAAATCTTGTGGGCAAAGATTGGAGCTAACAATCGAACACGTTTCGTCGGTTGTCTTCTACTGTGATTTAATTTGAAGCATGCTGTGGTAGCACTCTACCAATTTATAACATCGTGGGGTCAAAGGTTGGTAAACTGATTTGATGTCAATTTGACTGTATGTTTTTAGAAAGGCGAGTCGACATTGGGGCCGCTCCTTTCCTTTTGGCGGCGAAGATGGTGGGCGTCGTTTCCATCCTCAAGTTCTGAGCGAGAGCCTCAGAATGGCGCTCCCTTCATCGAGAGAGGGGGAAAAGCGTTGGGGAGAGGGAGTTTGGTCCTTCCCTCTTTTTGTGGACTTCTTGTTTGCGCCGCCTCAAAGTCAGCTTCTTAAGTAGATACTCATTTTTATGGTCTTGTCTGTTACCGATGAGTTTTGGAGTCAACTGTTTTGGCGTGTTGATTTTTAGCTAAAATCGAGAGCTTGAATGTTGAATTTTCGCTTTCGAAGTAATAACGACCTTTAATTTTTTCTTATTTTAAGGATATTAATAAGAAACTTTCTTCACGTTATTAATTTTGAAGCCTTAATAATTTAATTTACTTATCTAACTATCAATATTTAACGCACAAAACTGACGAGAAAGTACCGATCGGGATTTTTTTTTTTTTTTTTTTTTTTTTCAATTATTAATGTATCTGACTCCAATTAGGGGGTTTAGCCCCCTGTTTGCCATGGTTCACAAAATACGTCTAGGCCGAAATCACTTCGACTATCAAAAAGGGGGGTTTAATTAGAGCACTTTCCTCGTAGTTGGTTTATTTGTGATGTTAATAACACATACAAAGATGATTTTCATTAAACAATGGATAAGTAATAGATGGGCATATATCAACGTTAGCACTATTATGAATTTCACAGACTAACTAATAAGATAATGCACTAATTTCCTATCCTAAATAGACCTGCCGGCCTTTAGTTAAATCTAACAATTTATGTAGGGCATCCTCACACTAAGAGGTTCGCTACAAGACTCCCGGGCGTGATTCGGTGGCGTCCTATGTGGACCCAGGCACCAATCATAACCCTCGTTCTGTCTGTTGGGCACTCTTTTCCTCCGCGAAGGAAAAGAGGCGCCAACACTTGACTTTCAAATAATGTACAATGTGTAAGTATGAAGTAGACCACCATTTATGCAAAGTGATATGCCTGAGGCTTGCAATAGCCTCTTACAGAGATGCATACACTCTAAGACACTGCATGCTATTGTCTTACAAGGATTCCCTATCGTAATATCACTATATATATATATATATATATATATATATATATATATATATATATATATATATATATAATATATATAATATATATATATATATATATTATAATATATATAGTAATATATTTAAATATATAATATGTTATTACCGTATATATATATTAATATATATATAATATATATACTATATATATATTATATATATATATATATAGTATAATATAGTATAATTATATATATATATATATATATATATAATATATATTATACCGTATAGTATATATATATATAATAGTATATATATATATATTATATAATATATATATATATATATATATATAATAATCATATATATAATATATATATATATATAATATTATATATATATATAATACCATATATATATATATTATATATGATATAATCTAAAATGGGGTGATTGAGAACACATGGGGCTTTTGAGAACAAACCCCCACACACACACACACCTAAAGGTTGAAATAATGTTTATTTCAAATCTGAAAACTATCTAAATAGGTATCAGAATTTCTTATGCATTAATTTTTTTAAAATCTATATTTTACTGCTAAAGTTTTTTTTCCAGATTCATAAACGCAGTGATATTCCCCCTTATTTTAATATCTAAATTTCTAGGTTTTGTGAAAAAGGAAACATTACCATCCAAACATTTATATATTAATTATGCAACTATTTTAAAGTTATTAAAGCCTTAATTTCGTATGTAGGTACTACATTTTATGAGTATTTATTAGCATTTTTTGTGAAGAGGCTAATTGAGAACGCGCTTAATCTAAATTTTTGGGCTATTGAGAACACCGTTA
>JABUQX010015186.1:5000-20686 GCA_015478945.1 Trachelipus rathkii
CTTTAACTTCTCTGGGAGGCATTTCGGTCGTCTCCTCCCCCGATGAGTTCCGGAACTCATCGAAGGATACAATTTTTGCCCCGGAAATACAGATAGAGTTCCCCGAGGATATCTTGGGTCACATGCAGAAAAAGGGACTACCCATTACTAATGTGTACCACTTCCCCCCCCCAAACAGGGCTATACCTACTTCTCCGAATCCTCGCTTGCTTCTGTCATTTAGTGTTCCATTTCCCTCTACTAGGGTTAAAATCGGTTTCGTTAGCTATCAGGTCCGCACTTATGTTTCTCGGCCCCGCCGGTGCTTTCGGTACCATATCATAACCTTACTGATTTTTCGAACATAAAATTTAATTTTTTATTAACAACATTTGGCAACATTGCTTATAGTAATATCAAAACATCGATTGATTTTAAAAATATATCGATTTTTTTAGAATCTGTTAAACTCGATAATTACCCAGTTCTACTTCACCAATGTCTAAAAGTTCAGGGATAAAAATAGATCCTTGGACAGTAGCCTATTTAAATTATGAGCAATAATCACAACTATCGGTACAGTGTCATTATTTAGAGAGGTTGATTGCATTATACACTGGGCTGCGTTTGAACATTTTTTTTGTGATGTCTAAAGTTTTTGAACAATTTCTATACGTATTTTTCTCGCTGATCACGAAAATGATCTTAGTTTTGCTCTATCACGTCACGTTTTATTTCTACGGCAAAAGATTGTTTTACACATATAATGCTATTTTTCTTTAAACAATTTTCCATGTTTCATGAATATGCAACTTTGCAACTTGTTGCAATGTGTTGCAATTAGTAACTTCCAGAAAAGAAGACAAGAATTGAATGGAAAACGAGAAAACGTGCTAAATAGTGATACCTTCTACTATAATAAACTAAAGTAACAAAAGAATGATTAAATTGTTAAAAACATACTGGGTAATTACTACAGAATTTTTCTAATGCTGCGTTCATAAAGTGCTTGATATTTGTACCTTGACTGTTAATGGTTATACCTAATTGCTATATTTTTAAGTATTTCCACTATTTGTTTATATGTAATCTATGCTATACATTACATCTCTAAATTAATATTAAGAAAAGATCGAACGCTACATTGCTTTTCTCGTTTTGTGAGTCCTTTACGGCTCATCTCTTTTCAGGCAACCTAACAAGTATCCTGCCATCCCATGTTTATATCCCAGCCGACCTTGGTACTTTCCTCCATATCCGGACATCCTTGTATGGATACCTAATCCCCTGGCTCCTCACTAAAATCACGCACCATTTGCCCGGAAAATATTCCAAATGAGAGGCCAGAAATGAATTTTAACCCTTTGAGTCCGGATGCGACTGATTAGTCGCACTTTTAGACCTCGCCTATAACTCGGTTATTTTGGCTATTTTCTGGCTTTTTTTTTAGATATTTTTGCACAGAGTTGTCAGTTTCATAGATTTAGGCAAAAAAAATTATGAAGTTTTGCTTAGTGTTTGATCCGCACGTATGAGAAGAGGGCGTTTCGATCTTCTTTGAAAAACTACATTTTGACTCAGTGACCGTGTATCTTTGAGTGATTTTTTGTGTAAAAATTTTTTACTTTTTGAATTATTTACATATGCATTCTAGTAGTCGAAAGAAAGATCTTTCAAATGATATAGATACTTTTATTATATAACACACCAAAAGTAGAGAAATCGGCGTAGTAAAAAACGTCGACGGAAGGTAGTCGCAATCGGGGCATAAACCGACGCATCCTAAAAGGTAAGATGAATCTAAGTATAAATATTATTCCATGTAGTAATAATAATCATAATAATAAATAATAATAACACAAAATAATAATAATAATAATAATCAATAATATTAATAATATAATTAATAATAATATATAATCAATTATAATCAATCAACTCAGATAATTAATAATAATAATATATAATAAATAATAATATAATATAAATAATAGATAATTTCCCTGTGGGCGGGGTCTGCTCACACAGCTTTATATGATTGTGTAGCCTTATTTTTACATACGCTGAGTTGCCAAATTGAAGCCGCTCGGTTGAGGTTTTATAATAATATCCATAATCAATAATAATATAATTAAATAAAATAATAAAATAATATAATAATAATAATAATAATTGAATAATAATACGTGGAGTCAGAGAAAACGGTGTCCTGTAAATTTTAAATCCCCCGATTCAAATCCCCCATTAGCCCGTTTTTGTATAATCACTCAGACAGCTGAGATCCCATTTTGACTTTGACAAAGATGGACCTTTGGGCTTTGACTCCTTGCACATATATACTATATATCTTATATATATATATAGTATATATATATATATATATATATATATATATATAATATATATATATATGATATATATATATATATATTATATAATATTAATATATATACTATATATATATGTAAGAAGAGAGAGAGAGAGAGAGAGAAAGAGAGGAGCAGAGAGAGAGAGAGAGAGAGAGGAGAGAGAGAGAGAGGAGAGAGAGAGATGAGAAGAGTGACAGAGAGAGAGAGAGAGTGACGAGAGAGGAGAGAGAGAAGAGAGAGAGAAGAGAGAGAGACGAGAGAGAGAGTTTATAATTTACAGAATTGAGACTGAGTTCCAACGTCAAGTTCCCAAACAGTTGAACATTTTCCATAAACTTCTTCCATCAACCTCTTCCTCACAGATCAATGACAGCTCTGAGATTTCCATTCTTATGGAATGGGTGAGGAAGAGGAGGCCCACGTTTTCCGTAGATGAGGCGTTGAGTCTGATTTTACGCCCGATGGGTTGGACGACGACTTTAGCAGCGACAACGACGAGGATGATGTTTCATTTGCCTCAATTCCGGAGGACATTGGCGCGCTCTCCGATTCTGAAGTAAACCAATGCTTACAAGCTTTGCAAGCATCGCAACGGCTTTTCACAGAAGACAGAGAGAAGAGCGACGACGACGAGGACATTCCTACTCCAGCTCAAAAGAAGCGCAGGTCTAGTTCCCACCTTGTTTGGAGGAATGTAGACCTTACTCAGCCCGCTGATATCACATGGAAAGACAGGGACCAGTATGTGACAAAGTGGGTGTATAAGGTGGTAACCAGAGCTGGGGCTAGTGATTTTGTGTCTGATATGATATTTTACGTAGGTAAGGGGAGTGTCATTGACAATCGCAATGTTGGCGTCTCCTCTTCGTGTGTTGTTCAGCTGACTGAGAATGTCCGGAAGCCATAAGAATCTATAGGATCTATTTGATCACCGTAGTTATACGCTGATATCACTATCTATACTATATAATACCTATATATACTACATACTACCACTATACCTCCATACTACCACTATATTATATAAATATATATGTATATATATATACTATATCTATTATAATATATATATATATATTATATATAAATATATAATATATATATACAGATACTATATATATAGTATATATATATATATATATATATAATATATATATATATTTATATAATATTATATATATATATATAATATATAGAATATATATATATAATATATATAAGTTGAAGCTGGGTGCTTTAGGAACCCACCCAGGCTTCTTTGAAGGTTGATTTGAGAAATGTTCGATTGTTTTACAAGTTTATTTCCTTACGGCTAGTTCACAAGTGAGGGTTGGACGCCCGTCCTAAAAAAAAAAGAAGAACAGAAAACAAGAGACTTGAGATACAGGGTAACCCAGTTATTACTATTATCTAGCATATGATCATATTCGTGCAGGGCAGAAATTCCTCACAGAATATGAAGCTATGGCAGAGTGCAGTAACAAATGATTTTGATTTGAAAAGGGGCTGGTTTTTTGTTAATTACGTATCTGGAAGTCGACTTCACAGGCCGCAAGAGATTTTCTCCCCTGGATAGCATTTGCGATAAAGCAGGCATTGCTATAGTTATTACGTATTAAATCTCCCCACACCCATATGAATCATCATACAACATCGCAACAAGAATTCCTAGAGAATATGGAGCTTATGGTGGAGGAGTAGTACAGGAATGATGTATTAGTTTTTTGAGAGAAGGCTGTTTTAATGTAATAGCTGCAGCTACAAGGCAGGACACGGATCCCCCGTGGTAATACATTGCATAAAGGCAGCAGTTGCCTAGCTTAGTAACGATTTCCACATATGGATATCATTTCTGGAGCAGGTGGGAAGAATTTCCTACAGAATATGAAGCTATGGGGAGTAGTAGTAGCAACAAATAATGTATCAGGCTTGAGAGAGGCTGTGTTGTGGTAAGTATTGCATACTATCAGGCAGGCAAAAGGATCCTCCCTTGGTTCTACAATATATGGTGCTTATAAAATAGCATAGTGCTTACTTTGATATGGAGTCTCAGCACAGTAACAAAAGATTAGTTAGCTGTTTGGGAGAGCTGTTGTCATTGTCATATCATAGCACAGGCAGGCAAGGATCCTCCCCCCTGAATTCATACATTCGCCCACTCCGAACGCAGCATTACATTTGGTAATGAGTCTCCACAACAGACAACATATATTCAAAAATTTGCCTATCCGCTTGTTGTAAGCTCTTTTCGACTACGAGAGAGAGAGAGCACTCGACGAGAACGAGCACGAGAGAGAGGAGAGCCAGAGGACGAGAGAGAGAGAGCAGACCGAGAGAGCGAGAGAGAGTGAGAGGACGAGCACGTAGAGCAGCAGATTTCGGCGTTACCTTGTGCTACCCTACGTTACCCAGCTTCGCGGCCTCGTCTCCAAACGCTGGCGTATGTAACGCGCGAACGCCGCCTCCGGTTAGATATAGTAGATACCGATCTACTGCACCATATCTATTTACCTATCATTGTGTTAAGATCATCTGTGAAACAGTTTCTTAATTCTATACATTTTTTCGGTTGTTCACTTTCCTGCGGTCTAACTTACCCAGCTTGGCCTTCCCTCTCCAAAGCTGGCTATGTAAGCGAGACGCCATTCCGCTACTAGGGCGTTAGCACATAGTAAATACCGCTATGCCGACCCTCTTTTTACTATATTGTTGCCTGACGATATGTGTAAAAGTTTGCTAGATTCTTAAAAAATTTTTTGGGCTGTTCAGCTCTGCGCTAACTACTATTATTACCAACACCCCTCAGCTGGCCTCTCTCCAAACTGCTATGTAACGCGCCATCGCCCGCTAGGGCTCTACGTTATGTGCGTGAAAATAACTGGCCTATCCCAGACGCTGTTATTTCCCAAATTTTATACTCTAAAGATACAATGCGACTCTTCCATCTCACCCCTCTAGTTTCCCTCCTCTTACTCTAGCCTCTGACCTCTTAAGTTTAGGCTAATGCTTGAAAACAGTACTTAAGCCTACCACCGCGAATTTTAACAAAACCTGGCATCATGAAACACTCTCACTTTGTTTTTCCTACTACTAGATTTTCAGGCATTTCTTTTTGATACGCGCTATCAATCTAATGCGTTCTTTCGTTGCAACCTATTCTAAATCCTCCTTTAGGCCTCCACCCGACTAGTCCTAAAGGTTCGGCCTAACTTTGCTCTAACCTAAAATGTACTATCAATAGGCTGCCTTTTCACTTCTAAGACTCCACTTGTTTTTTTTTGGGTTTAATGTATTTAATTCAGCATTAATTTGCTCTGTATTTTATATCATGTTGCTAATTTTTTTGGCTATTATTTTGTATAATTCTCCTAGAAGGAAGCTACTGCTGTTCTGCGATTTTTAAAAGTGATAACTTCGGCACCAGGCCCTGGAGGCGTGCTTAGTTCCATCGAAACTACAACGACATCTTAAACATGGGCGAGTTTCGGCTCTACTCTGTACTTTGTAGTTCAGCTCTGTAGTCCATGCTCTGTACAGATGTTCCTTCTTCCACTTTCCACAGAGCTACCTTTCCCACAGTACCCCCCTGCAGAGCTGAGGCCGGGGCGCTCTAATCCCGGTAGCGGAGTGGCCGGCGCAAATGACGGCCTCTGCTCGATACGTCTCTAGACGCAGGCGGCTGCAAACCAGGACGAGGGCGAGAACGAGGAGCTGGTGTTGGAGGTGCAGGAGTGTGGACGAGAGGGCGAGGGATACGAGAGGGAAGTGGAAATGCGTGCAGTAAACGGACTTGGTGGAAGGCGATTGGCAGGCGAGGTTGTGGTAATGGAGGGGACTGGTAGAGGGAGAGGATGAAGGAGGAAGAAGGGTAAGAGGGAGTCTCTGGTCAGAAGGAAGGAATGGTTGGAGATGCGGAGAGTCAAGAGGGAGATGACGGATGGAGATAGAGTCGGAGAGATGAAAGGGCGTGGAGATGCTGGGTAACATGGATAAGAAAGATGATGTACTCAAAGTAGGAACAGAATTTGGTTTTGGAAACAAGTCCGAATCTTCGGACGTCAGCAGGATCGCACTCAAAAATAGCGCGGTTTGAGACGATCGTATTGATATTCCCACATACAAACACCCTATCGGTGGCGCAGTCGGGGAACGTTGTATCCTTGAATGAATCTCTCCTTCCGAAGTAATGACTGGGAAGGGTCCGGTCGTACTTGGGTTGGAGAGGGAGAACGCTTGGAGTCAATGCTCACAAAACATGGGTACAAAAAGAGATCTTTCGGAAATGTTACACGAGTGCACCTTGTGGCCGGGTTCTGGCAGTAGCAGGTCTACCATGAGAGGGCACACAAGGCGTTTCAAAACGGGTGCAGGTCATGGGTGGGATCATGAGTCAGCAGGAGGGAAGATTGAGAAAAGAAACTACGTGCCCGGCAGATCGGAGAGTTAGAGCATAAACGAGTACATCAGGAAGCCACTGAATCAGACGTGCACCACCCCGGTCGTTCCTTAACTGGCGTGCGTATACCCCCACTAAGCGATAACAAAGGGACGGGCTCGTACAATGTTTCTGGCTTTGGTGGGTGTGCCGATGAGAGAAAGGCTTTAGCTGACCGGTGGAAACTCTTATGTCACAAATCCGTTCGAGATAGGGTTGGGAAAACTAGTGTTGTATGGATCTCTGCAGAAACCTAGCAAGCCGGTCATCAAATCTTTCCCAAAGGAAGGATTCGAAAAACGCGAACCGTTTGATGTCCGTTGTGAACGAGATCAGGAAACTGCCGAAACCGAGAGAATCCATTGGGACAAGAAAGCTTTAGTATTAGATTCAGTACTGTAGCAACAGAGAGTGGGATAGCTTCCGTCCAACGAGTGAACCTATCAATACAGGGTGAGGATATATCGCTTGCCATGAGAAGGTGGGAGAGGTCCAAAACACATGTCCGATGTGGACCTCTCTCACCGTGCCAGGAGGCAACTAAAGTGCCTAAGAGGAGCTTTTAGGTTATGTCTTTCACTTTAAAGCAGCGCTGAGCAGACCATACAGGCGCGGACTGCCCATTGCTACGTCGGGTTAACTTCTGACCACGCAACAAAAAGCGTAAGCGTTACAAGTTTTGCGTAAGCCTCGACAGCCTAGGCCGGTGAATAGCGAGTGGAGATGCAGAAGACTGCCTTTCGAAGGCAGAGAATTTGGAACGAAAGGGCGAAAAGGTGGCCTGTTGAACTGTGTTAACCAACAAGCAGTCTCTTCTCTATGCCGGAGATTCGGAGCACTGCAGCTGTGAGAAAGAGTCCTGCTGGAAGACTCGAAAAACTTGTCTGCTCCTGGCACCGTGGCCATGGCGCGGTAAGTCAAAATGTCAGGAAGGGGGAAAGAGTTAATTTTCCAATCCGAGAAAGAGCTCCGCGTCTGAAATTATCCACTCCCGGGAGTGTGACGTGTATGTCTGTCGTAAACTGGGAAACGAATTCAAGATGACGAGCTTCACGGGGGGAGTGACGTTCATGCCGTGAAGCCATTGCGAAAGTGATCGCTTTGTGGTCGGTCAGGATGTGGAACTCCCGTCCTTCCAAAAAGTACCGAAAATGGCGAACAGCAAGGTACATAGCAAGCAATTCCCGTCCAAAAGCACTATACCTTGTTTCGGCGGGTTGCAGCTTGCGTGAAAAGAAGGCAAGTGGGCACCATTCGCCCTTTTGGAACTGCTGAAGCACCGCACCAACAGCGAAATCGGAGGCATCTACCTGCACTCTCGCTGGTGCGGTATCGTGGGGATGAACTAAAAGAGTGGCGGAGGCGAGGGCTTCTTTGGAAGCCTCAAAAAGCAGACTCTGCTGCCGGAGACCAGTCGACTTTAGTGGTGCTGCCTCGCTGTTTAGGACGAATGAGTGCGGTAAGCGGGCCTAGGAGGGCTGCCGCTGATTTCAGAAATCTGTGGTAAAAGTTGATCATTCCCAGATATTGACGAAGTTGCTTTTGATTTTGGGGAAGAGGAAAGGCTCGGATAGCGGCGACACGGTCTACAAGAGGGCAAATACCCTCAGCCGAGACTGTGTGACCAAGGAATGTAAGAGAAGACGCGCCGAATACGCACTTGGTAGGATTGAGACGAATTCCCGCATCATCCAACCTACCAAAAACGGCACGTAGGTGATCCATATGTTCTTCAGGAGAGGAGGAAGCGACTAAAAGATCATCTAAATATGCCCAAGCAAAAGGAAGGCCACGGAGGATAGAATCGATGAACCTCTGGAAGGACTGGGCTGCATTTTTCAAACCGAATGGCATTCTTGTATACTCAAAGAGGCCAAAGGGGGTGATTACAGCTGTCTTGGGGACGTCCTCCGGAGCCACGGGTATCTGATGGTAGGCTCGAATTAAGTCCAAAGAAGAAAAAATGGTGTTGCCAGACAGGTGGGAAGTGAAACTTTGTATATGCGGCACAGGGTACCTATCCGGTGTTGTGGCAGAATAAGGCCCTAAAATCCCACAGGTCTCCCCAGTCACCCGGGTGCCCTTAGGACCATGTGTAGCGGAGAGAACCAGCAACTTTTTTGGAAGGGCGCACAATGCCAAGTTGCAACATGTGATCAAACTTGGCCTTGGCGGCCTTGAGCTTATCAAGGTGGGGGCGGCGAGCTCGGAGAAAAAGTGGATGGGACATACCAGTCCTTCGATAATGAATGTTCTCAACTAATCTTAGAGGGTATCGGAAGAGCACAGTGCAATCTATAAGAAGGAAAACTTCCTTCTGCAGGAGGGTCAGAAAGGGAGAGACCACTGAAGAAGTTGGAGGAGCAACACGCAGAAATACCCTTTAAAGCAGAACGCATAATAGCAGCCCGGAGTATTAAAGAGACAGATAATGCCATGCAGATCACAGTCGGCGATACTACCGAATGATCGAACACATCAAGATCTAAACACCACTCCAGACAGACAACACCCCAAATCAACGACAAACCAAACACAGATAGCAGAGATATAAAAAGCAGGAACGTACAAGAAAAACCATGGGACAACTTCGCGGCGCGAGAAAAGATCCAACACGTGCAATAAAGTCACACATATATCCGGTAATGGAAGAGCCATTCAGCAGCGAAAAAGTGCGGCCACGGAGAGGTGTGGCAGAGGTCCTGGGAAAGGCGTACTGGTACCACCCCAAGCGAAAAGGCCTGGCCCGAATCGTATCAAGAAGTAACAAATTAGAGACATGATCGTAGATAGAAAGAACTCCTGATAACAGTAGTAGGGAGAAGAAGAAAAGAGCCAGCATCCTCCCCCGTCGCGATCCTAAACGGATGGCTGTCGAGTTTTTCCATCTGATGAGAGGTCGGCAGGAAGGATTCGGCATTTCTTGCTTGGTACATTGCCGAATAGTATGGTGATAATAACAATACCATGAGAGATCAGGCCTGGGCGTGAGGAAGAAGCCAGAAAGGTAACGAGACTGAGACAAGGACGAAGTTGGAAGGATGGATCACGAGATGATTAGAAAGTGCTATGTTATTAATTGCAGCTGTAAGGGAGAGAGGGCAGTTTTTAAGTATCGCTCATGCAGTTTCGAGATCACCGAAACCACCCGGCCGTATCCCAGTTAGCTCGAAGCGCAGGAGGTTGTTAACTGCGAACGCGTGAGAAGATAGAAGGTGGTGTGGGTGAGAAATAAGGAGGATTGAGCTGGATAGGCTGGCAGAGAAAGGCGGTTGAGGAAACAAGCAAGGGGAGGAAGGGTGGCGGAGTTGTTGGTAGAGTACTGGGGAATGTGTTGGGCGTGAGTTGTAGATGGTTGAGGAGGTGCGGTGAGAGTTGAAGAGGTAGGAGAAAGAGAGGAAACGGCGTAAGAGGTGTGGACCAAAGGCTCCATCGGGGGGCGCAAAATTCTGTCTGCTGTAGCGGCAAACTCAGTGAGGGACAACGTCGGGTTTATTGATTGCAGTACGCTGTGATGTCGAGCAGGCATCTTCTGGAGGAAGAGGGTGCGAATTATTTTCTCTTCCCGTGTAGATGGAGTGCCGCCCAGCAAACCCAGCATCCCTACCATCAATTCCGAGGGTTTCTGGTCGCCCAGTGAGATGCCTCCAAGCAGAGTTTCCAATTGTTCCTCTCTGGTGGGAGCCAAGCGGTCAATAATAAGGTCTTTGAGCGTGTTGTAAGGGGTTGTAGAGTTCCTAGTTGTTGCCAGACCATCCCTGATTTTGAGGAGGTAAGATTCTGGTAGAGCATTCACAACTCTCGAATATCTCTCCTTCTCGTCTTCGATGGTCAGGAGCGCTGACTCAGCCAGGTCAAACCAAAGCTCGGGATTGTTTACGAAGAAAGGTTGCAAATGGAATGCTCGCGAGGGAGTAGACATGATGAAAGGCGTAGAAGTTGGCAGAGCGAAGGAAAGAAAAAGAAATTAAATAAGAGCCAGAGGAGGCACTAATAACACCCCTAGGGTGGAAAAATCAAAGAATTTGCAACCTTAGGAGCTAGACCATGGATTAAAATAACGCTGTTGCGATATAAAGTGCGAAAATACTTTTATTATTTTATATATTTTTATAAATAATATATATATATATACATAGATCTTAAAAAATAAATTAATATATATATAGAGATAAATATATATTATTATCTACTATAATATCAATAATAATTATATATATATATATATATATATAATATATATATATATATATATATAATAAAATAAATAATAATATTTTTTTTTTTTTTTTTTTTTTTTTTTTTTTTTTTTTTTTTTTTTTTTTTTTTTTTTTTATTATTTTTTTTATTTGAGTGAGTGTACGAGGGTATCCACAGCACACAAGGTGTGGTTTTACCTTGTTAGGGATACAATAATAATAATAATAATAATAATATAATAATAATAATTATAATAATAATAATAATAATAATAATAATAATAATATAATAATAATAATAATAATAATAATAATAATAATAATAATAATAATAATAATAATAATAATAAATTTGATAAGAACAATAAAAAAATAATAATACCAGAATGTAGCACAAATTATATGTTCCGTATGAAATACAGAACTGTACCAAGGTAGGGGTCCAACAGCGTTAGTTTGATACTCTGCTGACGGAGCTGGCTCTTGATGGCTGCAGCTGGGCTCGTGAAAGCTGTGAAGGAGATAGAAAAAGGCACAAACACAATGAGTGGGTAAATCTACCCGTTAAAAAAAAACAATACCTACAAACGGTACAAAAGTGATTGGGTTCGTTTGTAATAGTTTTTCCTGGCCCTGTTGTGGGTGGTCTGATTCCCGCCTGGGAATCTAATCTTCACTCTTCGGGGTCACTATCTGAAGCTGGGTGCTTAGGACCGCTTCTTTAAGGTTGATTGAGAAATGTTCGATTGTTTTACAAGTTTATTTCCTTACGGCTAGTTCACAAGTGAGGGTTGGACCTGTCCTACAAAAAAAACAAAAACCTAAAGAACTTAGAACAGGGGGTAAACATATTATTACTATCTACATATGAATCATATTCCTGCAGGAAGATTCCTACAGAAATGAAGCTTATGCAATGTAGCAGACAACTGATATTAGTTAAAAGGGGCTGTTTTAATGTATATGCCAATACACAGCAGGAAAAGGCATTCTCCCTGGTATACTATTTGCATAAAGGCAGCATTGGCCTAGTTATTACTATTTCCACATATGAATGCATATTCTGCAGGAAGATTCCCTACAGAATATGGACGCTATGTGGGAGTGTGAGTACAATGATTATTAGTTGAGAGAGGCTGTTTATGTATACTGCTACACATCAGTGAAAAGGAAAAACCTCCTGGTATACATATGCATAAAGGCAGCATTGCCTTAGTTTATATATTCCACATTATGAATCATATCTGCAGGAAAGAATCCTACAGAATATGAGAGCTTATGTGGAGTAGTAGTACAAATGATTATCAGCTATCAGTTTGGGAGGGGCTGTTTTATGTATATGCATACACAGGCAGGAAAAGGATCTCCCTGGTATAATTTGGTCACATAAACGCACGCACTTCACATGATATGAGTCTCAACACGCTAACAAGTTAAAGATTATTGTTTGGGAGGAGCTTGTTTCCATGTATATGTCATACACGGCCAGGAAAGGGTCCTCTGATATGGGCGTTGCAAGAACGCAGCATTACATTTGGTCTGAGATCTCAAACACAGACACATAGTACTTAAAAAAATTGCCTATGTTGTTGTAACTTCTTTGACTAGAGAGAGAGATAGAGGAGAGAGAGACGAGAGAGAGGAGAGAGAGGCAAGGATGAGACGGATGAGAGAGAGAGAGAGAGAGAGACATTTGGGCTGTTCACCTCCTCCGCTTACTATTTTGATCCGTTCAGTCTCTTTGGCGCTCTCTCCAAACTTGCTATTGTAACCGCGCACGCGCGCATAGGGTTAGATTATAAGTAACTTTAACCGATTATTGTGACCTCTATTTTACTATATTGTTGCCTAAGATTGTGTAAAAGTTCTAATTCTAGGACATTTTTTTCGGTTGTTTCACTCTGCGCTAATATTACCCCACTTGGCTCTCTCACATACTGCTATGTACCGCGCAACAGGCCACTATCGGCGCGGCCTGCTAGGTGTTAGTATCGTGCGGAAATAACGGCCTATCCCCAGAGCTGTTTTTCCCAATGATATCTTGATAGAGATACATGCGAGCTCTTAAGTCTGCTCACCCTAGTTTTGCTCCTTACTGTCTAGCCTCGTGACCCTAAAAGTTTGGGCGTGTAGATTGCTTGAAACAGCTAGCTTAAGAGGCCTATCTACCACCGCGGAATTTTTCACTGGCAAATTGGCATTGAATCACTTCCACTTGTTTTCTACTCGATTTTAGGCATTCTTTTTGATACGCTATTCAATCTAATGCGTTTTCGTTGCAACACCTATTTCTAAACCTCAGCTTTAGGCTCCACCGACTAGTCTAGGTTCGCTGCTAACTTTGCTTTCTAACCTATAAATGTACGCTTATATTAGGCTTGCCTCTTTTTTTCTCCTTAACTTCTCCTTGTTTTTGGTTTAAATTATTATAATCTTTAGCCATTATAATTTTGCGTTGTATTTTGAATCATAATTGTTGTAATTTGCTATTATTATTGTACTAATGCCATAGCAACAGCGGTTAAACATAACTCATTCCCTTCCGATAAACACAACTTTCATAAGTTTTTTATTTTCGAAGTACTCGCTCATACACAACCAAATCTCAATATATAAATATTATTATTTATAATTATATATATTATATATATATATATTATATATATATTATATTATATATATATATCATTATATATTATATAGTAATTGTATATATATATATTTATATATATATATAATATTAATATATATATAATTTCTATATATATATCTATATATATATAATATATTATAGTATATTTATATATATATAATATATATATATTATATATATATATAGATATATATATTATATATATATATATAGTATTATATATATATCTTTGTATATAATTATATATAGAATATTAGGGATGGAGGCAATATCTGATCGGAATTTGTTTAAAGGTATCAGTGCGGGAAAGATGTTTTGGTAAATCGATACTCCTAATATCTATATAGGTTGTTTTATATATATATATATATATTATTATATATATATATATATATATTTATATAATATTATTTTATATATATATATATAATATTATATAATATATATAATATAATATATATAGCAGTGATATATATGTTAAACCACATAACTGGCTATTTGAATTTTTTATGATCCAAATGGCCGTCATCTGTCATGCAGGTTTTTCAAACACAGATTTTAAATAAATTCATATGTGATCCTTGAGATTGCCTTTCGTGGAACAGTAGTTTTCTGCTAAATTGGGTTCAAATGATACCGACAAATAAATAATCAAGTCGTGGAGCAGCGTGAACTTGTTACGGGTATTTGTATTTTTTTATTGTATTTTGATATATTCATAGATGACAAATTGCTGCTTTCAAAAACAGTGTGTGCTCAGGTAAATGGCAATAAATATGTTATTGCTTTTTCACTATGTCTTGGTACTCTACTTTCTTACTGTTGCCAGAACTCAAGGAGATTTCTTTTTTTGAATTCAGATTGTAAGAGAGGGAAGACGGGGTTGAGAGAGTTCCAATTTCAGTTTTTCTTTCTTTTTCGACTAAACTGATAATTTTCAAGCCTGTTCCAAAAGTTTAAAGAATAAATCGCTGAAAGGATTTGAAATCCAGTTATCTTCACTATTTCGCTTGGGAAAATACTGTCTGAATGATATTTTAAGTCCTTTTAAGTGAGTTATAATGCTATTTTTTAGTTCAGTTGACATATTCAACTCGTTCTCAGATAAGAAACTAAATGAAGTTCTTCGAAACTTCACACGTGGTCTTTTAAAGGATCAGCATTCCCAAAAGGTCCAATTTTTTTTTTTATCATTTAGCAATATGTCAGATAATTTAAGATCATTAGGAAACTGTCTGGTCATCCTCAAGTTAATTATTTATTTTTCCAAAAAAATTCAGACAAGTAGGCCAGCCTTTTGAAAGCATTGACATATTCTGGAATTTATGAAGGCCCAACTTAAAATTGATATCTTCAAAAAACCCTGAACTTCATGTCTCTCAATTTCAAAACAAACCCTTGTTAGCACCGTTTCCTCTGAAAGCCGATCTTACTTCTGTGTGAAAAGTAAAGTAAAATTGGTATGAAAATCTGCTCCATTCTCTTCACACAAAAGCTTTAAATAGTCTGAGTTTGTTGAACTGCTTTGATATATTAACAATTTTGAACTGGATTGATCAAGCACCCCTCTTTCAAAATTGAATCTGGCAGGGGCGTTTTTGATCGCTAAGATTGTTGTCCTGTGAAGATACAGGCATGGCTTGCTCCAAATCTATCATGGGGAGCTATTTCTTTCTTTGTTATACGTACCGCGGCAGTAAGGCCTGTATACACCAGACACACTATGAATTTTTTCTCCACCCACATCTCGTCGCACTACACGCACATCAATTAACCACAACAATTTTTTCGAATACACAGAAATCCCCAAGTAGAATGGCATTAAAATATACCTCCACTTTGCAAGTATTTCTGTGAAGCAGAGCGAGAACAGATAAACATTTTTCCAATTTGATCTTCAGGCTTGATTGTGCTCAATTCGTGCATAGACAAGCAAAATTGACAAAACGACTGGGAAATCTGGCTTTCGTCTCCACCTGTATGACAAGGGAAGGGACATCTCTTTATCCTTTAATTTGACTGTAGATTCAATATCCTCTCAGACATCTACT
>JABUQX010015187.1:0-5000 GCA_015478945.1 Trachelipus rathkii
GAGTTTAAATATTTAGGTATATGTTGGTAGAAGGGAACTGATGATGCAGAGTTAGTTAGGAAAATGTTGGAATTGGCGAAGAAGGTGTGCTGGGTGCAATTTAAACCGTTGTTGAATGTAAAGGGACTATGTCGTTTGAGTGCTCTAGGGTCTTTACATGAGGGTATGTTACCTGTTTATTGTATAGTAGTGAGACTATGTCTGGAATAAGAAGTATAGATCTCAAAGTTCCACTGTGTTTCAGTATGAACAATTTAGGATGCTTAGTTTTATTTCATATTTAGATACAGTAATGAGTAGTGATGAAGAAAGGGGGGTAAATGAGAGAATGATGGCATATATGTTGAGATGGGTTTGGTTTCATGTGGAAAGGGAGTGATATGATAGGTCGGTTTTTAAGCTTATAGAGAACGAGTCGTGTTGAAAACCGACGGGCTGGGAGATCGAAGAAAAAGTGGAGTTGAGTCAGTAAACGAATGTAACTGAGGAGTAGAGTTTGGCCTAGGCGAGAATAAAGGTGCATAATAAGAGAGATGGGGGGTTTTGTGAAGGGGTATGTTGTGGCCACACCTGGTCCAAGGGATGAACCCTTATACACTGACGAGATGACATAGTGAGGGGTCCGTCGCAGTTCCGTGAATCCTAAGGTGGATTTTTGACTGCGACGAGTCCGCTAGCAGAAAGGAGGGGGGGGGGGGGGGGTAGGCTGGGCTTTCTTTTCGACTTTTGCCATATTCTTCTGACTGCTTTTCTTTTCTGATGCTTGTTACGCACCTTACCACCAGTCTTGGGGAGGAAAAGGTAGATGAAGGAATATATAAATATATATATAATATATATATTTATATATATATATATTATATATATATATATATATATATATATAAATGATATATTATAAAATATATAATAATAATATAATAATAAATAATAAATAATAATAATAATAATAAAAATAAAATATAAAACAGATCATGTGAAATGTAATAATTATTTGCCCTATCATCGGACGAGACGTAAATGGATAGTGGCAGTAAAAGTTATTTATATATGTAACCTCTTTAACATATTGTATTTACTATATTTTAATGCTAAAAGACGATTTATAGTATTGAAAATAAGTAATTAAAAAAAAACAAAAAAAAAAACCAAAAGAAATTTTGGCCATTTGGAAAAGGTTTTTTAAAAAAAAACTGTTTTTTTTTTTAAAAAAAACGAACGGTTTTTTTAATCCCCAACCCCTATATATATATATATTATATATATTATATATAGTTATAGTATATATATATATATATATATATAATATATATGATAATAATATATAATATATATAATATAATATATATAATGTTTAACCATATCCAGAAATATATAAGTTCCTGTTGCTATATTAATATAGTATATATATATATATATATTATTATATATATTATATATATGTAATTGTACCCAGAGGGTCACCCCATTTTTATGAAAATCACAGATTATACTCTAAAAAAATAATAATAAAAGGAATTACGTGAAAACGAACAATCGTCGCTCTCCTTGGACAAAAAAAGAGCTCTGGGGTACACAACCCACACCCTTCTCAAGTACCTGTAAAAAACCCCATAGGATTTGTTATTTAAAAAAAAAAAAAAATTTTTTGCTGAAAATTCCACTTTAAATTTAAAAAAATAATAAGAAGAATAGTTTGAAGAACAAGAAAACGGCAGTGCTTCCTTTAGGAAAAAAAGTACAGGCCTCTGGAAAGTTAAAAATTTTTCCCAAGACTTTTCTATATTTAATAAAAATTAGTGGGCCTCACGTGCTCGTTTTTAGGGTCATCCGAGTTCAGGTTATTGATAAGATTTGGTTAATTCTACATAGAGGAAGTTTTCTCGTGTGTATACCTAACAAAACTTATCATAACCTGATTTAGAGAAGGGCTTGAAATGAGACCTAACCTGGATCGATCATAAATTGAAAAAGTCTATGGGATTTTTAACAACTTAGAGAGGCTGTAAACTTTTTTCCTAAAGGAGGAGCACATTTCGTTCTCACTGGTCCAGAGTGGATTTTTTTGGTAGTAGAGTAGCCGTTGATTTCATAAATATATGCGGGGTTGACAACCCTCTGGGGTAACAATTACCTTAAGACAATTACCATAATATATTATATATATAATATATATATATATATATATATATATATATTATAAAATAAAATGACGTATATGTATATCTTGGCCTGGAATATATATTATTCCGACAATAGCATGGCAATCATCAAATATACCTATGTTTGACTAACGTCTTATTTTGTAAATAATGTATAATGTGGTATTGACACATAAAATAAAGCATACCATATCGTGTTTCCTTTTTTTTAAGCACATAAATAACATTTAGTCATACCACATTACAAGTCTAACCTGAAAACAATAAGTATGTTATGCTATTACAATGTAAAAGCTAAAATAATGTTTTATTTTACGTGTTAAATAACACATTGGAAATAATCAACATAATAAACGGTAAACATTTAAAAATGTGTGTGATTAAAATTTGATAATAACAATAATTTTCATTGCCTAAGGAAGTCTGCAAGCTCTTACTACATCAACACCCGGGGGGAATGGAAAGCAGAACACCTCTAGTCCTCTTGTGATAAGAGAAAATGTTATCATATTGATTAAGGCGAATTCATAATAGCAACACAAAAAAAAAATTGAAATGTAAGAATGACACCACAGTATAAATATATATAGTATATATACTATAAGATATAAAAGAATATATATATATATATATAATATATATATATATATATATATATATATATATTATATATGATATATATATATATATATATAGGTAGATAGGTAGTTTATTACATATTTAATATATATTATATATATATATATATATATATTATATATTATATATATATTATATATAATATATATATAAGAATATATATATAATATATATATAGGTTATATTATATATATATATATATATAAATAGATATATATTATTTATTATAGTATATAATATACTATATTATATATATTATATATAAAATATATATTATATTATATTAATATATATATTATATATATATATATATATATATATAATATATTATTATATATATTATATATATAATATATATATATCTTAAGCACTGGAAACAGTTTGACTGATGATACTAGATTTATGATACTAGTTACTTGAAATATTTATGTTTATTCTCCATTATTATTAACTACTTTAAAAAAAATATTCTTTAAACGCTTTTATTACTTAATAGGTAATATATGAAGAAAATGGAAAATAATTATTAGAATATTAAAAATAATAAAATATATATATAAATTAATAAGTAAATATATCTTTATGAAAACGGTATATCCTATAATTATTATTTCTTGCAATTTTTATGTCTGTATTTTTTTGTAATGGAGACAATCTGAAGATAAATTTTTTTAAATAAATGAAAATTTATTCATTTTTAATTTATTTTAATAAAGAATGATAAGTGCCAGAGTGTAGAAAAAATAGGTAAGAAATGTGATAAATAAGATCAAAAGATAAACACATAGGAAAGCCACAGACCCAAGAAACTGGAAGATAAAAAGTGAAACGAAAGAAACATGTTTCATAAAGCTGTAAACATACATTGATAATTTTGAATCGACACTATTTCACATTAGGAAATTGCGTTGATTAAAAGTATAGATATAAACACACAGTAGATAGGTTAGATATGAAAATTATCTGTAAATTGCAGATATATCATTCAAAATATCAACGGTTGTGTTCGAAAGAAAGCCACGCTGTCATTTCCCTACGACCGAAATGTAAGCAACTTTATGATTTATTAATAATGGACAAATATCTCATCTTAAATGGCAGTTTCCTCTTAAGACGTTTTCGAACATAAAGTAATTAAAACTTTTTTATATATATAAAAACGATATTAGGCATTTTCCTTCAAAATTAATTTGTACCACCATAACAGAAAATACTAAAAATATTTTTGATCATAAAAAATAAGCTTTTGTATTATTGAAGTTATTTTACATATTTTACTTCTTTTCTCTATTATATAATGAATAGTGTACACACACAAAATGGTCCCAAAAATTATAACATTAGATTGAATTACTATAATTTTAATTATATCTATACTATGATTTTATGAAACTTCCTAGTGAAACAAATCCTAAAGAATCACGTACCTTTCAGTGAAAATGAACTTCTTCTATCTTTTTGTTTCAGTTTCTTATTTATGTAAGGTTCGATGATAGAAACTAACCTTGTAAATGCTTGAAGAAACATTCTATTAAATAAATTAAACTTGTCCGAATGAATTCATCTTTTTTATTTACTTCATTTTTGTGATAATTAAATAATAATGATAACTGCGGCTATTTAAATTAAAAACTGAAATCATTTCATTTTTTGTTTCTTCAGTTAGTATTAAAACATGAAAAATGTTTCATTTTTCGTATCACATGTTTCAAGAGAACCTGATGAAGAAAATGGAGATATTATTTAATTCTTATTTCTCATCTTTTTCTATTTTTATTTTTCACCAAAGTTTTTGGAATGCTCATTACAATCTATTTTTAAACATTCAATGTCAACCATAAACTTTTATATAACATTAAAATTGCATAAATATTGACTTAAATTTAGAATTTGTAAAATCATTAAAGCGCATGTTTATAAATACTCTTTGAACAACTCTTTGACTTAGCGTAAAGATTTTTTTTACGTGCTTAAAGGGGGCTATTTCGATCACTATCAAAGTTTCTAGTACGGCAGATAGATGAACTATTGTTGGTTTGATAAAACAATCATGTAATTTGGTCCGTAGGTAGACTATGTCTCACTTGTGATATTTAGATATAATATAGGGCCACCTCCGATTCGACCTGTGACAGAAATGGTGGCCATTTCCAAGACGGCCGCCATACCTTGCGTCAAAATCGTTGGTATTGTACGTTA
>JABUQX010015187.1:10000-22926 GCA_015478945.1 Trachelipus rathkii
TATGCAGAGCTTGCCACTAAACAATTTTCTTAAAAAACTTACTTAACTTTTCTGAACTAGAAATTTTTTTGAACTTTGAATTTTTCAGAAATATACACTGATTCAAATATAGAATAATACCCCCCAAAAAATTATAAGAAAATGATGGGATTTTTAATAACTTTGAGAGGCTATAACTTCTTTTCCTAAAGAGCGACAATTTTAGTTTTCTATTATTCTTCATTATATATATATATAAAAAAAATAATATATATATATATATATATATATATATATATATATATATATATATATATAGGTAAATATCTAGTATTTGATCTTAAATATTTTCTGAAAAATTTTCTAAGTTCAGAAAAGTTATTAAGTTTTTTAAAGAAAAAAATTCTTTAAGTGGCAAGCTTCTGGAATTATGTCAGAAGCTTACCACTAAACAATTTTCCTTAAAAAATACTTAAACTTAACTTTTCGAAAACTTAGAAATTTTTTTGAAGTTAGAAATTTTTTCTGAAATATTTAGATCAAATACTAGATATTTACCATAATATATATATATATATATATATATATATATATATATATATATATATATATATATATATTATATATAATTTATATATATATATATATATATTAAAGATGGCAAAATGTTTGGTATCGGTAAAATTTTACCAATACCAATGCTGATACCGATACTACTACTCACAAAATTGCCGATACTGATACTTAAAAAATCGACTGATACCACTACCTATACCATGGTATCGGTGGCATCACTAATATATATATAATATATATATAATATTATATATTATATATAATAGGTTGGGATTAAAAAAAAACCGTTCGTTTTTTAAAAAAAACACGTTTTTTTTTTAAAAAAGACCAAAGGCCAAAATTTTTTTGTTTTTTTTTGTTTTTTTTTAAAAATGTACTTTTTTTTCATATATATCAAGTCTTTTTAGGGTATTTAGCATTAAAATACAGTAAATACAATATGTTAAAAGAGGTATGCAATATATAAAGTAGATTTTATTACTTAGTAAAGTTTTATTTGTGCTCTAGGGCATATAATGATTGCATTTCACATATCTGATTATTTATTATTATATTATTTATTATTAATTATTATTAATTATATTATTATTATTATTTATTATTATTAAATATATATATATATATATATATAATATATAATATTTATATATAGTATATGTATATATATATATATATATATATATATATATATAATAAATATATATTAAATATATATATATATATATATATTATATATATATATAATATATATATATATATATATATATATATAATATATAATATTCTTCATCTACCTTTTTCTCCCAAGACTGGTGTAAGGGCGTTAGAAGCATCGGAAAAGAAAAGCAGTAGAGAATATGACAAAAGTCGAAAAAGAAAGCCCAGGCCCAGCCTTACCCTCCCCCCTCTGTACCATTACTTAGTAAGGACTCGTCACCAGTCAGAAATAATCCACCTAGAGATTCATGGGACCGCGACGGGCACTCACTATGGTATCGTCAGTGTAGTGTTCATCCTTGGCCCAGGTGGGCCCACAACCATACCCCCTCTCACAAAACCCCGCCATTTTCTCCTATTATATCTACCTTTATTCTCGCCTCTGCCAAAACTCACACATTTTTGTCCTTCAGACATTCGTTTACTGACTCATCCACTTTTTTCTTCGATCTCCCAGCCGTCGGTTCCCAACACACTCCCCAATATACAATCCGCTTAAAACCGACTATCAATTCATCCTTTCTCACAATGACCAAACCATCTCAACATAACTTTCATTTATTCTCTCAATTACACTTTCTTCATACCAACAACTCTCTAATATGTTCATTCCTAATTTTATCAATTCTTTCTCACACCTAGCATGCCCCTAAGATTGTCCATCTGACCATATTGTACTTAGATCTATACTTCTTATTCAGACCATAGTCTCAGCTACTATAACAATAACACAGGTTAACAACATAGCGATGTAAGACCCTAGCACTCAAAAGACTTAGTCCTATACAATCACCAACGATTTTATTGCACCAAGCCACCTTCCTGGCATTCAACATAATACCTTAAATATTTAAACTCAGACACTTGTTTAGCTGCTCACCATCTAACATAACTTCACACTGAGGACTGTCCTCACTCACAACCATTAACCTTACTCTTTTATCTACGTTTACTCAAACCCCTCCTCTTTACACACCGTGGCCAAAATTCCTCTTACCAGTTCCTCTCAAACTTTTCAAAATTCGCTCACAAAACCAAATCATCCGCATATAATAGTAGGGCACCCTCCACACTATCTCCCATTCTCCATCATTCAACCACGCATTTCCTGGTCAACGCCCACCTTCAATTCCTTTCATACCCCATCCATATATCAAATTGAATAACCAAGGAGACATAACAAACCCTGCCTCACTCCCGCTATTAATACTAAATCAATCACTTTTGACACAAATTAAACCAATTTATTCTTACACACGACTCACTATCGTCATACATTCCTTTTTGTTTCCATTCAGAAGCCTACCGACAACACCATATATCACTAACACCTGCATAGAGCTTCCCGCCCTATTAACCCTTCAATACCCACTGTGCAAATCCAAAAACTTAAATACAAATTTATTCTTCTTCTCCCTCATTTTCTCTAACATTTGTTGTTTCAATTTAAAGATCTGATCCACACATCTTCCTTCCTCTACTACTCCTAAACGCACTGTTCTTCACCAATCAGTCTTCAGTCACTCGGCAACATTCTTTTTCGACCAAAAATACCAACATATTTCTTCCCTATAACAACACTCAAAAATCTAATTCCCCTATAATTTCCTACAGTTCCTTTATCTCCCCTTACCCTTATAATAAGGGTACTATTACTGCTCCCTCCAATCCCCTCGGAACTATACCCTCCATAAACGCTTTATTACACAACTTCAAGATCCAATCAATCAGAAACTTGCCTCCGTTCTTGATCATCTTACCAGTAATTTCATTTATACCTGCAGATTTAGCATTTTTCAAAAAATTATTAAATCTACCCATTTCCTCTTTTTTGCTAATAACCTCATCCACAAAATACCTATTTCCCTTCTTGCACCATCAAACCCAACACAAACAGTCACTTATCACCTCTCATTACTGCAAATATTAATACAGATTTTCGAAGTGTTTCTTTCCACACTCCCCCTCACATCTATTTCATCAGTTACAAAAACACAATCCCTATTCATTATTGAGCAGGTTCCCATTATTCTAATTTTTAACCTTCGCGCCCTTCCTTCCAAAAGGAGCTTTCTATTCGCCTTGTTTGTCCCCATTACATCCTCCTTCCAAACTGTTATTTACCTCTTCTTTCTCTTACGTACGCATCTTTTAGCATTTCTTTTTCCTCCTTATGATAATTCCAAAGCATCTATTCTTTTGAAACTTCATCCATTTGGCTTTTAGTTCAATCAACCACGCTTTTTTTTTAAACTTTTAACAACCGCTTGCACAACCTCTTCATTCTCACCACTCACTGTTCGCATTCTTACTTCCTACTTTTAGCACACCCACATATCTTCCTTTTGCACTGCTAACAATTGCTTTCAGATTATTTAATTTCAGCTTGTTCACATTCAACTGATTTTACTTGCGAGCGTTCTTAACATACTTATCCTTATTACTTGTTCACTAATACTTCCCACTCTTAATTTTACCCTCTCCCTCCGTAAGTCAACCTTTCCTCCTCCATCCAAGTCCCCACTTATTAACTTAATTTTACATAGAACAACATAATGATCCGATAATCCCATTTTTAAACACCTCACTGATTTAACATCCAACATATACTTCCAACATCTCCTTCTTCACCAACACAAAAATCAATCATACTTTTCACTTCGATACCATCTCTACCTACACCAACTCTAGTATACTTTATGGATACTCCTTGTGTTTAAAAGAAAGTATTACTTAATCATCACACACCTTCTCTCCTCACAGAAATCCATCACCTTCCTACATTCATTTTCCCTGACCCCCAAACCACCTGTTTAACTATCCTTTTTTGATCATATAATATATATATATATTGCCTTTTATATTATATATATATAATATATTATATATATATATATATATATATTTATATATATATATATATATATATATATATATATATATATATATCTATATATATATACCGTATATATTATATATATATATATTTATATATATATATATATATAATATATATATATATATATATATATATATAATATATATATAATATATATATAATATATATATATATATATATATATATATATATATATATATATATATATATATATATATTAATATATATAAAATTCATTATTTATTTATTTGGATTAGAAATATATATATTATATACTATTATAGAAATCCGTATTAATAGTCAATATTAAGGCCTAGAAGGGGTATTGGTAATACTGTATAATTTAAAACATCCTTTATATATATGAAAAATAAGTATTTTAAAACATAGCAAATAAAAACAATTTGTTTTAACTCAGAAAGAGACTTTCATTTTAATTGCAAAAACAAACCAAATTAAAAAAAAACGTTTTTTTCACAAACTATTATATATATAATATATATATATATATATATATATATATATATAATATATATATATAATATTATATATATATATTATAAATATATATATATAATATATATATAATATATATATATATATTTGTAGATACTGTACTGTGACTTTTTTCTGAAAAAAATTTCTAAGTTTAGAAAAGTTAAGTTAAGTTTTTTAAGAAAATTCTTTAGTGGCAAGCTTCTGGAATTATGCCAGAAGCTTGCCACTAAATAATTAAATATATGACAAATGTCTGATTTAACAATTATAGCAATTTTAATTTGGATAAAAAAATTACAATATGACCGAGCTAGCTTTCTACTTTTACATATTTATTCTATTATAAGAATAAAGTTCATTAATAGTTTGTGGGGGAAAATATTCTACTTGTATTAGAATAAATTCTGTTATTTGGAATCAGTTTTGTAAGGAAAAGAGTTAAGCTTTATGTTGGAAGATTCTGCAATCTTCTTCACACACCAGAATACAAGGCAGTGATATTTTCTGTTATTGCTTCAGTCAAGATTGAGAATTTGGTACACATATAACAGAACCAGAGACAAAACAAAAACAACAAAAAATAGAAAAAAAAATATAAGAATAAATAAAATTAATAATTAAATAAATAATTTTTTTTTTTTTTTTTATATATTGTCACTATAAGGGGCAGGGCCCTTTTCAAGTAGGGGACAGAAAATTAATAAATATGAAATAAACTGACCTAATCGATCTCTACTGATATATACATAAATTAATATAATACTCTTTTTGACAATGTCAAAATTATTTTACACATTTGCCATATATTTCACATTTCAATATGTATTTAATATGAAAAAACAAAAATGAAGGGTTTTGTTTCAAATTATATGGCAACACAGTTCAAAAATATTTCAATGTATCTGAAATTATAAAACAATATATATAAATATAAAAACAGTTTGAAAAGTATAGTGAGACAGTTACAAAACATCAATAAAGGACTGTTGCTTTTGGCAGTCTCAACAGCCCTTTATTCTGAATTATCCAGCCTCTGACCAAATTCATGGCTGGAGCTACAACTACTATATATATATATATATTATATATTATATATATATATATATATATATATAATATATAATTATATATTTATATATATATTATATATATTATATATATATATATATATATATATATAATATATATATATATATATATATATATATAATATAATATATATATATATATATATATATATATATATAGTATATGGATATATAATATATTTATATATAATATATATTCATGTTTTTTTATTTACTATATATATACTATATAATATATAATTATATTATTATAACTACATTATATATATATATAGTAATATATAATATATAATATATATATTATATATATATATATATCAAATGGGGAAAATGGGTGAAATTTTTTTTTTTTTTTTTTTTTTTTTTTTTTTTTTCAAAATTGTTCAATTATAAAATATTTAAATTTTTTTTTTCTCAGATTCAAGGCCATATAGTAGGTATTAAGAATCAAGAAATTTTAAAAATGTGAAAATAAATATTTTTAGTAATTTTTTGAAAAATGCTAGTGTGAAATTTTTTTTTTTGGGTAAAACTGGTAATTTAATTTTTATTTCTTGTACGTTTGTGACTTACTAATTTAAATTAATAATATGTAATAAAAATGTAAATAAAAGTGTTAAAAAATAAATTTGGGTAGAAAAAAACATGTAGAACTTAAACTTTACTAGCATTAATGAGCATCATATTTTTTTTTTATAGAAAAATGAAAATGTATTTGTTTTTCTAGGTTACATATTCCTATAAAATTATTTACAATTGTGATAAAAAACGTTTTTTTTTATTATTTTATAGTATTGTATCACATTTTGTTATATTAATTAAAAATGTTCTAATGTCTCGATATACCTGTGTGGCTTACTGTCTCTATATTTCTAATGTTCTAAAAGACCAGTTGATTTGGAACTACCGCGCCGCGAGAACAATAGAAAGAATAGAAGGTAATGGAACTAGAACAGAGAGCATAGAAATTCACTTCATGACTTAACTTCCTTACTTACTGAACCGACCTACATACTTACCACAATGCCTCAATGACCGATTTCACTTCCTGACTTAACTTTCTTACTTACTGAGCCGACCTACATACTTACCACAATATAATATATAATATACATTAATATAATACATACCTAGGTACCTATTTATTTATACTTATATTTATACAATAAAGGGAAAATATTATTAAAAACTATTAAATTTTTTTTATTTATAGCGTCGGGCGGGGTGACCAGGCCCGCCTCTTTAGGAGGGGTGATTCGGTCCACTCTAAATAAAATAAAAAATAATAATAATAAAAAAAAAAAATTACGCTCATTAATAGCCACACGGTTAGTACTACAAGTTTTATTTAGATATAATTTAATTCTAGAAAGTTTTTAATATTTTTAAAAAATGTTTAGAAAATTAGGGTACAAAATGTCCTTCAATAGAATTTCACTTTTTGAAAAATGTGAGTTTTTTTTTTAACTTCGTTATAAATGAAAAATTGTGGATCGATTTTAATTAATTTTTTCAGTGGGATACACTTGAGTATGGTTAAGCTTTAAACTGGCAAAAGTAAATTTTTGATCCAAACAGTATTAGTGGCAAAAAAACGGGCCCTGAACTGGTCCGATTCACCCCCGTCCGTAAAATTGATGGAGGGGTGTACTGCGGACCACCCATTGTTTTTCGTATTTTAACGTATTATTATTGACATTTTTTATATTTTTTTATAAAATTAATTTAAAATATAATAAAAAGTTACTTATATTAAGTGAAAAATTTTAAAAAAGTGAAATTTTAATAAAAAAACGAATTCAAAAAAAGTGTCAAAATTTTTGGGCGGAGAGGGGTGAATCGGAACCACCTTATTTTTATTCGTATTTTATTTATCATTATTGACATTTTTATTACTTATTACAAATTTTAATATGATAAATAATTATTATATTAAGTAAAAATTAAAATATAAAATTGAATTTATACGTAAAAGACGAATTTAAACAGATGGTCCGAGTCACCCCTCAATGGTGGTCCGCTTCACCCCTCCACGGTCAGGCTAACTCGGCGTTATTCAAACTTTAATAAAACTTTTATTATTAGAATTACAATATTATTTTTTTGTGTGCTTATCACCGACTATAGGACCGTGATTTCCAAAAAAAAAATTTCCAAAAAGTGCAATTAGGGGAGAGTCGGGAGACCAAAGTTATATGCCTAAGGTGGTCCGAGTCACCCCGCCCGACGCTACATGAAAATCTAGTTACCAGTTTTACCGCAAAAGTGAAACCACTTAATAACTTAAAAAGTAATATGACTAATACAATTACATACATAGAAACTCTTAATTTTACCACTTTTTATATGCTGTTAATGCGAATGATGGTCTTTTCAGTCTTAGAGATTGTGCAGACCTTAACTTTTTTTTTGCAATTTTTTTCATAAAAAAAATTTTTTTACAATGGGGAAATTTTTTTTTTACCTATAAGTTGTATTTATTTAATTTAATTTTGAAAATAATATTAAAAATATATAATAGTCTTTTATCTACCAAAAAAACCTTTCCCCAAGTTCATAAGGGTTCCCATTATGAAAATATAGTACATTTTCTAAACTTAACCAGTTTTATCTTAAGAAACCATTTTTACGCCCATTTGATATAATATATATATTATAATAATTATATATAATATATATATATATTATATATATAGATATATATATATTATATATATATATATATATATATATATAAATATATATATTAATATTATATATAATATACTTATATATATATATATTAAGGGATTTGCCGAATATTCGGTAAGTTTTCGGTATTCGGCTATTCGGCCAATATACCGAATATTCGGTATTCGGCTTTTTGCCGAACTATTCGGCCGCCGAATATTGAGCTTTATAACAATAAATTACGTCCAACATAAGAGAAAGTTATTTCAATTTAAAATTAAAAATTTTAAGATTTTAATTTTCCAAAAAAAATAATAAAAATATAGCCAAATTTTTGTAGCCATATGGCGAAAATTTTTGTCATTTGTCAGATCCTATAAGGGCCTTTTACATTTATTAGACAATCTGAAAAAATAAAAATTTCAATTAGTGATACGGAATAATGGACCAAACATGGTTGCTGGTATAAGGAAGAGTGGCTTGCTATCAATTTCATGCTTTTAATTCACATGTTGCAACTATGCATTCACGATTCAATATATTCAGAAAGTCTGTTAAAGAATATTTTATTTACTTGCCAGAAGCATATCCTGCTCATTTTCACCATTCCAGCAACGGCAGCTGGCAAAGCTTAAAATTTTAGCAGATGCAGCTGAATGTCAAACAATATAAAATTAATTCCAGACGTTTCTACACGCTGGAACAGAACTGATGATATGCTTTAAAAGATTGTTTAAACAAAAAGTTCCCTATCCATATACGCTGCTGAATGCCAATCAGAAAATGTTGACTGATTTTCAAGTGGCAAAATTATTCCATTTACTTGAGCCATTTGACAACATCACTAAAAACAAGCATTAAACGTGAAGTAACAGTCACCCAAGTGATCCTTTCCATTTTATATAAATCTATTTTTTAAATTATATGCAATTAAAAAAGCAAAAGCTTCAGTGGAAAAATTACACTCTTGAAGAGCTTAAGAAATCAGAGAAAAAAAGACTTTCTAAGTTTCTATGTTGATAAAATCTTTGTGTGTAGCTACTTCTTAGATCTGCGATTCAAGCTATTTTTTCAACATGATCAGATGAATCAGTAAAAATATGGTCGTTGAGGCATGGAAAGAATGCATGAAAATTTAGCTACTGATTCTTTGCTGACGATGATTTCACGTAGTTGGGGAAGTGAACTCTGAAGGTTTCCCATTTTTTTTTCCACTTTTCTTAATGGATTTGTTTAAAGAAATTGTGGCATCAAAAATCGTCATACAGAAAAGAAATTGAGAGTGAAAAAAGAAAGTCCCAATTCTTCTGACGATGTGATTATGGTACATAAAAGTAAAAGGCTACATACGGAATTTCAAAAATGAAATAAATAAAATATAAGTGCCTACTTGCCAGTGGAAAGCAATGATATTCCCTTCAAATTCTTTGGAAAAAACACTGGAAATAAGTTTTATGAATTTGAAAAAAAACTAGCAATAAAATCAACCTTTCAGCTCCACCGTCACAGTCGAAAGTAAAAGGACTATATTTAGAACAGGAAAGGAAAATATTTATGAAGAGCCACAAGATAAGGTTATCCCCTCTGAAAATGGAGAACTGCTAATGTTCTCGTCATTTTAACTTTAGAGCTTATTCAAATGAATTAGTTTAATATCTTTAACTACTAAACTTTTCAATTTTCATTTAATTATTTTTAATATGTGAATGGTTTGCTTATAGGTATTTATAAGTTTTATTTTACTTTTTTGTTTTATTACTTTGAATATACACTGGTAAACAGGAAATTTCTTGGACGGGGTTTCGTAATTGATTGATTATTGATGTGCTGATTCAAAAATGTAATCGGTTTTTGCAAATCACATCGGCATTTGTGAGATATTGGGTGTAACACAGATTTGTAAAATTTTATGATTTTTATCTTTTTCAAGAGGGTCTATCACAATTATTGGGATATATATATATATATATATATATTATATATTATATATATATATATATATATATATATTATATATATATATATATATATAATATATAATATATAAATATATAATATATATATAGGCGTCTATATATATCATATATATTGGATATTTGAAGGGAGAGAAACAAATCGCAATGAAATGAAACATGTCTTTGATATATATATAAATATATATATATATAATATATATATATTATATATATATAATATATATATATATATATATATTTATTATATGTTTATATATCGAACGACTATGAATAAAGAGTAATATAGGACAACAATGAATGTAAATAGAAGGAATGGGTTTAGTTATGTAAACATACCTACGATGGTAGTAACTTTCTCTTCGTAGACGATCTACTGGGCATAGCGTCTGAATATCCCTAATCAAGCTCCAACAATAGTCGGCCTTCATATTGATATCCCACTTGCCCTGGTAATGTCCTTCCATGAACTTTAAGTCTTGATGGAAGCGTTTCACTCCCTGCTCATCACTAACATCACCTAGGTTATCCGGAAATTTTTCTTAGGTGAGAATGTAGGTAGTGCAACTTTATACTCATTCTACATCCATGATAATGAAAAACTGTCAAAGCAGTCCTGTACAATGTTAGTGAGTTCCTCGGCTTTCCTGTTTCCCCAGAAAGTTTCTTGGCTACATCTGAAAAAATATTCCACGCTTCTTTGCCTCTAACACAGTCATTGTTGTTAGCAAAGGCAGCATCACGGAGGCAGTGTCCGTATTTGTGGCCATCAATACGCCAGCTTTTTTTCTTCTCGTTCACTCAGACAGCCGGAAGCATTCACCATACGTACAGGGCCTCACAATTGTTTCATTAAACCAAGTTTTAGTGTGTAGTGGAAGGTAAATGAATGATGTTTTTCCTCTCCTGTACCAGTGGTTCAAACGTACGAAATGATGCCTGTCACCGTGGCGTCAAGGTTTCCCATTTGGTGGCCATTCTCTTTTGGTCAAGTGATCCTTTGCCACCCGGCTGTCCCAATAGCACAGGAAGCAGGGATATTTGGTGAAACCTACTTGCTGACTGAGCAGAATGTTTACCATTTTGAGGTTGATGCATATTTACCATCCATGTACCTGATATTGTACCTCTCCAAACTGTCTTGATTTTGCATACCCCTCTCTCATCCGTACCGAGTACCCTACTGGAACGAAGCAATACCTGTTGCCGTTGTGTAACAACACACACTTAAACTGCTCTTGAAGTGTCAATAAACAGTCGCCACTCACTTGCATCGTATGCTGGGAGTCCCATAGCGAATAGTAGGCCTGCCGCTTCACTGCAATACACAAAGTTACCATCTGATTGGAAGAACCTCCGCAGCTCTGCTTCTCTGTTACGATAAAATGTTACTCTTGTGCAATGGTCCAGTAGTCATTTTTCATGCACCCTCGAAGCCAACAGCTCAGGACAACTTCGGCAATACAACTCTCATACAAGATCGTTCAGTTCACCCTGGGCGAACAATGACGGACCATCCGACTGTATTTAAGATGGATGATAGACATCATCAGGTCACTGGCATCCATACATGTAGACGTACTCAAGTTACCACATGCTTCCCGAATATCGACTGCACAGTAAACTTGCTGCTACTGCAGATATATGCGGAAGGTAACGTCTATACAGCCTACGTTGCGAGCACTGAATTTTGTCATATTCCTAGGGAATATGCAAAAATAGGATCCATGATTGCACGAAAACTGGATGTGAGTTACAGCAAATCCGAGAATATATATGGAATCAACACCTCCGAATTACTAGATATCTGCCTACAAAGTCCATCCAAGAAAAAATTTCTCACAAGCAACCGTTTTTTTGTTGCCAGTTGTAAAGTTTTCTTTATTTTTCCACTAAATAAAATAAACTATTCGTCCGAATATTCGGTATTCGGCGAATACTTTTAGCCGAATATTCCGGTATTCGGTATTCGGCTTTTCACTATTTCGGCACATCCCTAATATATATATATATATATATATATTATATATATATATTATATTAAATATATATATATAATCTATATATATATAATATTATATATATTATATATATATATATATATATATATATATATAGATATAATAATATATATTATTATATTAGTGATGTACCAATAGATCGGTATCGGTACTATCGGCCATCTTTTGATGGTATTGGGGTATCGTTAAAATGGCTGATACTTAGCCGATACTTCTTAATTTTTGGGTGAAAGAATAATGAGAAACTTTTTAGATTTTCAAATAAACAATCAAGTTCGATATAGATAGCTAGTACCAAGTTTTGTTTTTTTTTTTCCTCGATTTCCTTTTTAACTTAGATTTTTAGCGTTTCTCCAACATTGGTCTTTAGCGTAAAATTTAACTATTTGGACAGCCATTATTATATTTTATACAGATTTATCTACTTTTTAGTTGATCAATAGTAAATTTTTTTTTTTTTGAGGCAATTTCGTGAGAGCGTGTGAGTGCGTGAGTTTTTTTAAAC
>JABUQX010015188.1:0-33903 GCA_015478945.1 Trachelipus rathkii
TACGGTATTGATATAGGTTATATTATATATAGTATAGTATAAGTAGCGTTTAACCTGTATTTATATTACTACAAAATCTAAATATTATTCTGTTGATTTTTTTCTATAAACGGTGATTATTTATTTACTAATCAAAGAAGCATATGCGTAGGTGTTATTCTTTAACACAGTATTTACTTTAGTGTTCAGTGATATTGTTATCTTCATCCTGATATTCAATATTAATGTTATTGAAGTGACAACATCTAATAATTAGTTCCTTCAAGGTAAGCGTTCTTAATATAAAGTATATATAATAAGAGTACTATATATTCCCCACGGTAATTTGATGTGTGAACTTCACTCATTTAAAATCAGTACATTATAGTGTTACTCCCTATACAACATTTCTTCCTTAGAGATAGACTCTAGTGATATACGATATACCTGAATAATGAGTGTCTCTAGATTTGCCAAAGTATTTACTCTATATATAAAAAATAATTTATATAAATTATGTAAACCATATATTCATGATAAAGTAAACTCATGATATTGTGATAGGATGAGAATAAAAATTCTCTATGATACCTATATATAATTAATATAGATGCATATTTAATTAATAATCTTATAAAGGAATATGTATCTTTAATAAACTACCAGAGGGGAGTAGATAACAAACAACTTATTCCTCAAACGAATTAATATTCATATAATTTATTAAATAACTCACTCTCTCACCTCTACTTAAAATTGAAAAAATAAAATGAATTTGGGCTGCAATTAGATGAAGATAGGCTGTTATTTCATTGACTTTAAATTTTTCACTTACGTATTATATAGACTCTACTGAACTAAGTGGATTATAGTCCATGTATGAAGAAGTTATGTCTAGTATATACTTATCTATATTATTAATGTAGATATTAGAGATAATATTAATGTAAAGTTATTAATAAATTATATGTTCGTGTAGATAGATATAATTCTAATTTTTACTCTCAGATATCTCATCTAATTTAACAATCATTATATATATGATCCAGTATTTAATTGCTCACTCACAAATGTGCATAAATACACTAAATTCACAGGCTTATCATCATTTACATACTACCATATATTAACGCCAGTTTATATATATACATTCATATAGTCTATTACATAATACTCTTTACATTACAATATCAATACATGTTAGTCATTAATTGCGTATACCCTTGATATAATTATATATGTTAGTATAGACTGAACTCATTATCTTTATATAAGCACAGCTCTACTACTATATCATAGCTTATATGACCAAAGTTGATCATGTAATTAAACCATATAATAGATTATTGACGCGAAGTGTATATATAGTATATATTTAATTATCAAGATATATATCACATATTAATCAATCTCATTAGAGTAACGCATTATACCTAGATGCCATACAAATAATTGATAGATCTTAAAAGAACTTGTATCATACTATGCTTACCTTAACGCAAATCGATAATCATTACTGATGATGCTATAAATATATATACCCTTTTAATGATATAAACTTGAAGTGAAAAATGAAGATATAGATTTATTAAAAATAATTTAGATAGTATGCTATTTATGCTCAACACTTCTTTAATTACAACCCAGTTTTCAAATAGTTTATATTAAATATTTTTTTGTGTTTGTCAGTTCATAGTATAAAAAAAATGGTTGAAACATCCAAGATCCTTTCAGGTTAAGAGTATTAAGTAGATATATTATTTTTCGAAAAAAATAAACTAACTGGAGCCACTCCATTCATAAATTAGGTATATAACAAAGCAACAAAGAACCTCCTTCATTCTCTCTAACATGTAATTTTTTCCCATAACACTTATTAATTCTTTAAATAACACAACGATTAGCATAGATTATATTAGGATAATATTCTATCCCAAGACGCCAGACCTGATTACTAGTCATCGTGACTTCTTACTCATTTACTGAAAAATTTAAATACGCTCACGTATAACACAAGGAAAGATATATAAGAAAAAACACATATTATTAATATTAACCTTAATAGTATATGGATTAACTGCCTGGTTGCAATGCCAGTGCATCATATATATATAATATTATAATATATAATATATATAATTATATTTATATATATTTATTTATTATATTATATATTAATATTATATATAATTATATATACATTATATATATATTAATATAATATTAATTTAATATTATTATATATATATATATATGTATATATATATTACTATATATATCATATATATACTAATAATTATATATATATATACTATATTAATATATTAATATATAATTATATATATATATATAATATTATATATATATAATATTAATATACTATATATTGATGTGATGTGTGTGTGAAGTGTTGAAAATTTGGTTTATGCTGTTTATATTTATATAGTTATGTAAATTTCTATATGTTGTATAATATAATTGTTATTATATATATATTTAAGTAACTATTTATTTTTCTTATTAAACATATATATATTTATATATTATATATAATAAATATAAATATATTTATATTATATATATAATATATTATATATATATATATATAATATATATATATAGTATATATATGATATATATACCTTTTTGCTACTGTATTATATGATATATATATACACATTATCTATTATGATGTTATATTATTATCTATATATATATATATTTAATAATATTATATTATATATATAATTATTAAATAATATTATTATTAATATTTATATATTACAATATATATTATATATTAATTATATAAACGGTTATATATATATTTATATTTTTCTTAAATATAGTGTACTTCATGTGTAGTCAGTTAGTCTAACATGGATAGGATAAGGGTGTATGATAGTGTATATTTACTTCAAGCCTGGAAGGGAATACCAAATAGTTTTGAGTGGGAATCACTAGGTTTTGGCTATTAGGTGTTTCTATAATTATATATAAGTAAGAAAATAATATGAATTTAAAAAAAATATTTTGGATGGTGTAATAGTGTCATTTTTACTACTTACATTAAACTGTAAGTAAAATATTATCTATAGCGGAAATACCATAGCTTACCGCAGCTCGATAGTGGTATGAGCAGATAGATTTTAAGACTGAAAATATGATTATATATGTTTATTAATATTATGATAGGATTTTCATAATACATATACTTTTATTATCATATTTAGATGTAATACTCCTAATCTTATCAAGGATATAATAGCAATTTAAAATATAAATTTACAAGAATATGGTTGTGATATATTGTGTCAAATTGAGTTAGAAATATATAGATACGTAGAATGTAGGTTGAGCTATATAAATATGATATTGGTCTAGTATAGGGGGTGTGATAAGTTATAGTGAGTAACGTAAGTATTCCAAAAGAATTAATTCAATAGAGATATTATAGATATCTGGTTTTAACATAATATACTATTTATTCTAAGTAATATTAAAGTGCAGTACTTATAGTTGAAAAGAGTTTCAGCTGCACTGAATAAGAGCGTAATTAGACTCATATAGGTATATTTTAACTAATATAAATGAATACTTTTAAATTATTGATATACTGGACGATCTTACTCATGAAGATCTTAGAGATCTTACCATTAGAACTAATCTTATTCTATCAACATTAATTGAAATGTTATTAAATAGACTTGAGTCAAAACATAATATTATGACAAAGGTTAAAATGATAGAAATGTTTCAGGATAATAGTGTAATGATAATAAAAGGCGAATTCCGACTAACGAAATAGTATCTAGAATGATATATAGTTATATATGATATAGTGATTAACGATAACGTGGTAATTGAGTCTATCAATAGTTTATTATTTAATAAGTTTGTATAATATATGTAGCTTACCTATACTGATGGTTTATAAATTATAATTTACTTGGAAGTATCTTCAACAAGTAGAAGATAAAAGGAGTGATTGTTATATAAACAGGAAATAAGTAAGATTATGTATCTTAGTATTTTGTTATAATATCTTTATAAATTTATGTATTTTATTGGTAATATAGAAAAAATATTTGTTACAATAATAGTATCGAAGGCTAGAACTTTAAACTCACAGTTATTTATGTGAAATGGCAGTAGGGTAATATCTCACTGCCAATTTATATACTATGATATATAAAGCAAGTGAAATTATATAAGAATCCCTAATTATCAGTTGACATTATAACAATGGAGAGTGTAGATAATTTCTATTTAATACTTTAGTGCTTCTTCATCCTTTTGTATTATATCAATCCTGTGATTATTAAAATATCCTACGCATTATATATACAACTGTTGATATAAATAGACTATTTATATCCCTATACATTATGTAATAAGAGAGGTATTATAGATAAGTAGGATTATATATGTGTAACTTAATAATAATAATACGGACTGAAATTTATGCTCAAAAACTAATTTCTGAATGTTGGTGTATCAGAAGTGTAGTACTGTGGTATGATAATATATTAATTATTAGATTGAAATGACAAGCTCGTGATTGAATAGGTATTATACAATGGTACATAAAAGAATTAATTCATTATGTAATGAATGTATAGTTTTTGTACATTTATATTTTATAATGGATGCTTTGACTATTTATTATATTAATTTATAATCAGTCTCTTTGATATTGAGTATTTGTGTTTAAAGTGATTATTGATGTATACAACTAACTTGATATATGTCGATACCTATGAATATATAGATAATATTAAAGTATAATAATATTATATTAAGATTACTAAAGTAAGTTGATAAATCACTTATGCTTGAGATACACCGTGATATGTTTATTTTTCTCTCAGACCATCCGCGTTTATGTACGATTAATAAAACTGTCTGATACGTGATGGTGATGAGTTGGGAATAATCTATCAATTAGATATCCCTACATTATTTTTGATTATTGAGGGTATTATTACTATCTTTTGTAGAATATATAACCCATGACAGGCAATCGCTATATACTAACGATAGATATAAGCAGATCGTAAGTATCTACAGTGTGGGCATATGTTATCTTTATTATATCCTACTCAGTGAATAGCTCATACCATACCTCAAGTTAATTTGATAGTTTATTATATTACATAAACATAATTGATCATATCAAATAATACTAGTATATAATATAAAGTTCATCCTTTTAATTAGAAGTATGTTTCATTATATTTATCCAAATAAGAGGATTAACATGTATATAAATTACTCTAATTTACTTTTAATCTACCTCTTATGTGATATAGATCAATAATTTTGTGACATCTGAACGCTTGCATATAATAATTAGATAGTATAGATAGAGATTAATACTCACTTCATACATTTACATTACGGTATGGCAATTGATATTGTAGAATAGTTTAATAATTAGATAATGTAATATGAATGCAGTTAGACTTACAGTCATAATGGTTATATATATATAGGAGGTGACTAGTCTCAGTTTTAATATTTATTATATTATCATTCATTAACATACTCTCAAGTGTATAGATAGTATATAAAGAAAGCTAAGCTGTAATAATGGAAGATGTAAAATGAGGTGTTTAGATAGGTATATCGACATATAGCAGTAGGGGTATGGATCTGGGTGGATTTTTTTGCAAATTGATGGAGAGAAGTGCTCGCTCTCTATTTTATCAGATAAGAAGGTGGTGAGATATATAGGTAAATAAAATAATATTAAAGAATAAGTTTTGTCAATACTTAATACAATATAGATTGTCAAGTAGACCAGCAAATTGTGTTCTATGTCATCATTTAAAAATTGAATGTGTATGTACATAGTGTTTTCAGATGTAGATGCATATGAGAAAAGGATTTAAAGTACTTTGTAATTAAGTAAGTAATAATGTCAAGATCAGGTCGTAAGGGATCTAAGAATGAATTGTCACTTAAAGAAATAAGCTAATCGGAAATAACTACTACAGATAAATACTGTATATTTAGATCGATTATTATTTAGCTATTTTAATATGTATTTAATTTAAATATTATTATTGGTGTTACCTTCATTACTGTAATAATTATATTATATATATATATAAACAACATACATAGATGTCACATTTCCTTTCATCCTTTACTTAAGTCCTGATAATGTTTTGATAAGGAGTGAATTGATCTCTTTCTACCATGAATACCCCTAGATATTCATGATATGTATAATAGTATGATAATAAGTATATACTCAAATATTTTTATCAAGCGTTTAATATCCAATAACTATTATATTTACTTATTACCAAGTAAGATGTTTTTCTATAGTAAGATTTAATAAATATTCCCGGCAACTCTACTATGTAATAATACTAGATCATCTAATGTGTTTATATTTATTAATTAATTGATTAAAAAAAGAATTGCTATATTAATGATGTATATAGATAAAAAAAAAATTAAATAACGTAACTAGTTTTATATAAATACAATAAAAATAAATTATTTGTGTATAATACATTTTATCAATCAGTGATTAGAAGTCTATTCATATTGATTAGATTTAATCTCAAATTCTTAGTGTGTTTTAATATCCTTAATAGTAATTTATGGCTCGTAGAGTACAATTTGTTTTAAAATTTAATATTGAGATAAGATGCTAAATTCACAATATCTACATTATTCAAGATACTAATGTGGTATTATTTACAGTGTATTTTTTATAAGATATTGAAGGGCTTATTATATATATATATATATAAATCACACATATATTAAAGATATAAAGTATGACTTAAAAGTCATTATATTATAACACTATGAATTATTATCGAGGCGTTATTAATATGGTGACATCATTTTATAAGGCCTCAATTTCGTAACGCTGTTAGATTAATAGAATCTCAGATTTATTGTACTACTAGTCACTCTATATACTATAAATTTGTCTTTCTATATAAAATAAAGTAAAACCTATACATGCTACATATGCTTGATATTATCCTGATACCTTGATTTTCATGACTTATTATAGATAGGTGCTATATCTATGATTTAAGTAAAAAGATGATTATTAACTCACTAAGCTTCATTTTTAGGAAATTGGAAAAGTATAGATCGCTTTTTGTAATTAATCTAAGTCTAATAATTATACCTAATTATTTAAATGAAGTTGTATACAGTTTAATTTAAATTTATCATTCACATTGGAATCTTATTAAATCTGAAGTATAATAATTATAACACTACTAATAACATTGTGATGTAAAAATTTACTAACAGAAGTAATATAATAGGTATTTGTTGAAATTAGATCTAACTTAATGGGATAATTTTTAAAATAGTATCACCTCTATATATATAAATAATTATCTGCACTATTAAGATATATGGGGTATCAGTTTTATCAATGTGTATAGTGAGAATACTATCACGGTACGTGATTAATAATGTTATACATAATTAGGGATGATACCTATCATCTCTGTATTTAATCATTTATTACGTATCACTATTAATATGACCACAAGTTTCAAATAATGATAGTATAGTGGATGATGGATTAAATCTTGAAGAATATGCAATTTACAGTATATTAAAGTATAATTATTTATTTACTATCATTATGAATATTTATACTTGACATGACTATAAGGCAGCTAAAGTTAACAAGACCAGTAAGGTAGAGAAAAGGGTACAATAATAGGACTAAAGTCTCTTTTTTGGAACAGTTAGCTATTACACCCATACTCGTATTGATGGCTTACTATTGATATCCTCAATAACACATTGAAATTGACAGGTTCGCACGCTACTATTTTGAATATTCAGATGAATGAACAGATAAATCAATAATTGGTTTTAAAATATGAACATTGTATTTTTATAGGAGTTGTTGCTTAATATATATAGAATTATAAACTTCTTGTTAAGCTGGTAGATGAGATCTGCTTGTATTTACTCATATACATATCAGCCTCGTCACATTAACTATTCAGGATATTAGGATTATATATCTCAAGTTTATTTAATATATACCGGGTAAAAGTTACTTAACTAAAGTTATGGATAATTGGCTAAAAATAAATATGCACACTGAGAAATAATCAAAGAGTATTGTGTAAAATATGGTATTTATTTAGATACAAAATATTAAATATAAATATGTTATTTCATTATTCTCTCTTTCAATCCATATATTCTAATTTATGTGGAGCCTATTCTATTTATAACCTTATATTCATGTGAATTTTTTTACATATTTTGATTATTGTTTCGTAATAAACTTTATTTAAATATTAAATTATTTGAAATAATTTATTAACATCAATGATTTGATAGTATCTGAATGCAATTATGTTATATGTTATAATAAATGAAATTAATCTCTACATTTTATACATTATCCTATAAAATCGTATATAATCTTATAATTATTAATAAATATTATAATATATATCAATTGAATATATCACAAATTAAGAGTAATATATTAATAAATATATTATAATATATATTGAAATCATATATATATATAACTATATATATCATTATATATATAAATATATATTAATAATATATACTATTATATATTAATTATAATTAATATATTATAAATATAATGTTTTTATAATAATAATAATATAGTATTCTTATATATATATATTAAGATATGATGTATATGCGTGTTATAAAGCATGTAAAAGAAGTAAAGTCACAGTTATGATTGATATATAAATATACAAAGCTTTAATGACTATACCTTAGTTTAGCCTCAATATCACAATACATTCAATTATATTTATTGCTCATATCAAGAGTAAACTGCAAAGTAATTCAAATAAAATATTTATTAGTAACAATTTCATAGTAAAATAAATATTTCATATAATATATAACAGTAATACTTAAGAAGCCGCGTTTAGTAGTTATTATCTTCTTAAATTATATATATTTATTATTTTCAAATTCTTAAATATAAATATAAAATAAATATGAATATAAATATAAAATATAAATATGAAAAACATATAATGTTTAATTAAATTTAATATATATGAAGTTTATATATATTTTATATTATAAAATGTATTATACCATAAAAATTAATTAAAACAATAAAAAAAATATATATATAATGAATAACTATATGTTAATAAAAATATGATGTTAATAGTACATGTTATAAGTCAAGTATAGAGTAAATAACAAAGCCTTATCTAATCCTACTGTTATAGCCTACCGGTACTAATTGTAGTGACTATTGATTTATACTGTTTTATACTATGCTTTAATAGGTCTTGTAATTAGTATATGTTATTCTAATAAATAACTTATGTATTAATATTAGATAAAATAAAAATGGATGACTCATAGTATATATATATATATATTATATATTATTTTAGACTATTATTTTTTGAATTAGTATTAATTATATTTGAAATTATCATATAATATGAATATTATTATCGTTCTCACTCACTGTGTGAGTATAAATTAATGGGCCTGCGGGGTCGACCGGCGGCTGGAGTATTTAAGCGTGGTATAATTATTGCGTTAATACTCATGGGTGCTAACGCTGGTTAGGTTATCGCGGTAATATTTGTAATACGTCACTATGCGGTACGCACTGTTAGTGTTATATATCGCTAGGGGTTCACCTGTCGAAATAATGCGGTAACTCACTCGGAACTCAGTTATTGTTTCACTGACCTCTAAATATATGTTCAGATAAACTCTACTTTAATATATATATATGTTCTCATATATTGATGTATGTATAGTTAGCTTATAGAATATAGTGCTACTTCATAGTTAAGAGTAAAGCATACTCTAAGCAACTTTAATTATTATACATACAATTCATGATATAGTTCATCACTTACATACTATTCTACCTAGGGGTAGACCAATATTGGTTTCTTGATAGGGAAAGGCTAGAAATGGTAGAATAATAAGTATGACACTCAGTTTGGCCTATATTAGATGCAGAGTTTAGCACTTATTAGTGTGATATCATACCAGTTGGCATCTATGATGGTAACTCAAGTGATAATCTCAATTATATTAGGACTTCACAGTTGGCTAACTAATTGATGTGAACATCTATTGGCACTCAATCTGGCAATCGTCTGAGCACTCATCTGGTATATTATATACCTGTTAGTTATGTGACACTCCTAGACACGCCTTACTAGTATTAGTGATTGTGAGTAATCTGAATAATATAGTATTAGTGAATATATCGATCAAAATAAATCTGTGAAGTCACAATAATAATGCTCATATAACCATCAATAAATCTGAGCTTAATATTATAAATAAAGTGTCCATCAAAGCTCGCTACATACACAAGGGTATGCTCAATACAAATGATTGAGTACTAATCATAATATATGAGCTCACATACATAAGTTGGCCATCAAGTTGAAGTACCATATCAAATAGATGAGCATCAAAAGCTGTGGTATTACATAAAGCTGAAGTGAAATTATATAAATATCGAAGGAAATAATCGACCAAAAGATGACAAATATGTGTATAGGTGTTGATGTGTGCGTGGTGTGTTGTGTATGTGTGTGTTGATGTGTATGTGTGTGTGATGTGTGTGTGTGTTGTGTGTTGTGTATTGTGTATTGTGTATTTGGATGTGATGTTGTTTATGTGTGTGTGTGTGTGTGTATTTGCAAGTATCTATTGAGTGTGTGTGAATAGTGATCTATATGGATATTAGATGGTGTATGTGGTTATGTGATAGGCTAAAAGTAGTCATAATGGGTATGCGTGTTATTTAGTATGTATAGTAGTGTGTTAGTTGTGTGTGTGTGTGTGTGTGATATGTGTTGGTATTGTAAGTGTGTAGTGATAGGTGTATATAGGATGTGTAGTTGTTGGATGTGAAATTAAAATGAACTTCAGTGTAATAGGATCAGGTAATCATGAGCTCAGTTAGTGACAGATAATATCAGACTTCAATTATAGGGAACAGTTTACTAGGCGGTACAGCGACTAAGTATCTACTATGAACATCGTAATTATCATTACTATCTATTTAATCCCTACTATAGGACTTTTAATAGAAAGGTCTAATAAATTAAATTCGAATAACATTATATTAGCGTATGAATACTCTACGATTAATTATTGATTGATAAATCATATATAGGAGGATAATCTCACCTCATGGATGAGGGCAATAATAAACTTAGGGTGTGCATATACTTAATGATACGGACGGTTATGTACTGCGTAAAACTACATTGTAGTCAGAACCTCCCCTATACTCTTAGACGTGATTATTGTAGTGCAAACTGTATATAATAGACTGGTCACTACTCTCAAGGGAAAATGTAACGTTAAGCCTTATACGAGTATAACGCCACGGTCAATCACTCTAATAAGACATAGACGTACTAGCTATGAAAGCTCTAGGAAGATGAAATATCTACTCACATGATATGTTAGCTTATTTATAGTATCTATAATAGTCAATTACCTCACTCACTAGAATATATAATAAATTGTCTTTCTTTTCGTTATTCGTAATTGTAGTATCTCTCTCAGTCAATAATTAATAGGACGAACATTGGTGCGATAATATACACTATAGTACCCTATTTTTACTACGTTTATCCTATATATCACTGTGCAAGGCTGCTCTATACATGATTTATAGATAAGCGTGCATAGATAATTTATCTCTCACCTCAGATTATAATTATATATTTTGTAAAAATCTACACATCGAATAGATCTTATTACTTCCATGTGATAGCTCACGCATGTTATGTTATTCTAGAGTAGATGCATCCTGTCTATATTATCACTAAGGAATGGAGAATACTAATTATCGATAACTCATACCTGATAGGAATGATTAGTATAATAAACTGACCTCATTTACACAGCTTTACTACTCATATTACCCATAACCATATTATAATTTATTCATTATATATATGTCATGTGTGGGTCTTCTAAGCGACAATATAGTCGGCTACTTCTTTTTATGTGACTAACTACACTATAGGCTTTATCACGGGTATTTATCTATCATAATTTTGTTTGTACTCAAGGTATAAAGTATTTCACCTTACGGTACAAACTATTTCGATTTCCAGTGACCCCAAATGGGATGTGGTTTAATGTACTCTAATGTAAGTGTGTCACACGGCTCACTATATATATATAGAATATATTAATTAAACTAACTAGTATGAGTACACTCAGATGATTTAGGGTGCCCGCAAGGTCTCTCGATATTAGGCTACCACGAAATCTCATGATTATAACGCCATTGGATTTTATTTTCTTGTGGAGCTTGGATGAAGTCTATGGGTTATTATTCTACGTCTTGCATGATAACGTCAAGATAGTAGTATCATTAACATAAATTTCGAGAGATTTCGTGGATGCCGTTCACTATAACTAGATCCTTATACCCCCCACTACCCGTACCTACTACTACTCCCTAACTAACTCTATAATAGCATTCGCTCTGAATGCTATATATAGATTTAGTGCCAGCGAAGTCATGGTATATTACTGATCCTAGTTATGCTGAAAGTCTAGACATTCGGTAAATATAGATATATAGGGCGCTATTTTGATACTAACAATATATCACTTACTAAAAAAAGATACGAGTTTGAGATGATATGAAAGTTATGTGATAAATATTATATATATGTCATATATCATAAAGTGTTTTTATTCTCACTGTCCTATAAGTTTTAATTATGAACCAAATAATTGTTTATATAATTATTATCTATTGCTATCATCTATTTTTTCAATCGTGTGGTACCTAAGAGTTTATCTGCTAACTATAAACTATTATATATTATTTATCTATTAAATATATATAATAATATATTATAATATTATTAATCTTTTTCTATATGTATTATATACTATATATATATGATATATAATTAAATATTATATATATATATTATATATATATATATAATTATAATATATATAGTTATATATTATATATATATTATTATATATGTCGATTGGTTAGTTATGAGTGATTAGGCAGCGTGTATGTTAGAGTAGATTATCACTACTTGATAGTATTACATTTATTTTATATATGTTATAATTATAATATATGTATGTTTTAGTGAGAAAGTGTGTTGTTTTGGTGAATATCTAGATACTACTTTAGTTTATTTTAAGTTTTATTTATAATTAATAATCATATTACTTATATGTTTATATATTTAATATACTCTTATTAGATTGCAGTGAAACTTCCACAGTCACTTTACTTTTCTTAAAAAGATATAGTTTATTCCTAAATTTTATGAATTTTATATATTTTTATTTTATTATTATATTATATACTATTAAAATTACTGATATTTTTTTGATATTAATTTTGCATATACATATAATCACTTTTTAACTTATATGGTTTATATTATTAGCTCTATTTATAGGAATTTTATTCTACCGATTGTGTATTTACTAGTTTATTTTTTTTTTATTCCATTTTTATTTTAGTCGTTTTTATATTTTATTTTTGGGAGGGAGTAATAATAGGGGGTTGCGTATTTATTTTAGTAGGGTTCATATATCTGAGGAGTTAGTATGGTTAAATATGTATAGATATATATGAGTTATATATTTTATTTAATTATATACTAATCAAAATCTGATTTTTTAATAATTTTAAGTGACACCATATAAACTTTTTTACTTAATAGTGATTTTAGCTGTATTGTGAGATTATAATGGAATATATTTATACTTATATTCATTAGTCTTGTTTTTATTACTTTGTTATTATTGGCTTTTGTTCTTGTTTTGTTAGTGTGTTTAGTGCGTGATGTGTTGTGGTGTGTGTGTTGAGATGGCAGATTTATGCATAGTATACTGTGGCTTTCTTATTGAATCAATTCACCATAACATCCGTATTAGGCTTAAATTTAACCATATTACAGGCTTATATCAGTTGATACCTACCTTCTCTAACTCTTAATGTCCCTATAATACTTTTGCTCTTCTTGTGTATCATGAGACTCGTAATGGCTAATAAGATAATTCATATCTCACTCTTACTCTCAGTTTATAATACGTCAACTATATAATACTTATTGTCATAATATATCCGTCTAATATGTGGGTAGCGTTGTATTAGAATGTAACATATAATTAGTATTATAAACATTATCAACTTAAAGCTTAATATTATTATTAGGTAATTAAATTAGTGATATTCACTCTCTTATCATATATATCGTTATACTCAAGATGTAATCTAATTAAAAAAAGCAATTATGTGTCTAAAAAAATAATAAAAAAAAACTCACTATCAACATAAGATTAATTCCTCGAGTGGTTCTAAATTGCATGAGAAATCTATCTCTCAAAAAACTGTGTAATCTATTAGATACCTTAGCTATGTTAGACTTTTCTGCTTACATAGTAGTACCTAGACACAGAGGTTTTCTAGTAACCTAATGTTGTGAGAATAATAATATATCATACTTTCTAGTCATACGAGTCATAGTATTTAATTTGTATTTTCGCTATACAGTATACAAATACTGGAAGGTGCCGTACGTTCTATATATATCTATGGATGATTTATTTCTTTCTATTGTTCATAAATGTGAATATCTTGGTTTGGAGAAATCTCTCTCTATCGGTGAATTATTCTTTTATAATGTGAGGAAGTAGAGAAGTGCCTCAAGTAAATAATTCTAGAGTAAACTATCAAAATCTTAAACGTTAATCTCTGAGTATAGTCATATTAACTGAAATAGTGAAAAGTACACCATAAGCACACAATATAGTCACACGTGGATCGCTCGCTATTACATATAGACATTCGGTAACACGCACGAACATTCTCAATATGAACTCGTAAGGTTTTGTTACCACCACTAGGTTACTCTCTCTCTATTACCTAATATAACTAACACTATTATTCGCCTCACTCACTATGAGTGTTAAATTATTTCTAGACCATAAATACCATTATATATATCTCTTAATATTTAAATACTTTCTCTCCAAACTCAAGCTCCATTTCACCTGCTCATACTGATGCATGATTCTGTTCTGGTCACTATATTTTGATTCGGAGACGCAGATTTAGGTGAGGGTGTATTTGCCTGAGCATGTGTACTTCTATTCGTTAACTCATTATTAATTAAATTGGAATTAGACTATAGTGTGCTTTATTGTCATTCTATGGTGACGCTATGCATTCTGCCGACATATATTTGTGAGAGACTAAGTATATCAGTTGATTTAAGAGGATGAGCAGGTTTATTCTCTTCGTAACTAAAATATATTCTTCATCTGCTCTTCTATATATTCCTATTGGTTATCGAAATATCTAGTATAATCTTGTCATACTCTGGCTATTAACAGAGTACACGAGATCAAATAGCGATATATTCAGGGGTGGTAGGAAAATAAATTCTTTAGTTCTCATACTGATAACCTATATTACTCATCTCGTCATAATATTTTTCATTTATATCATGACTATAAATCGTTGGAGGTAATACTTACTCGACGAGCATAAAGTACTGTGACTTATTTCTCAATCATACGAAGTATATAGCTCTACTATAACTATTTACTCTATAGGTATTCTCAAATACTGATTTAAATATTATCTGGCCTCTCATTGACCAAAAACTATTACAACTCTCATAAACAACTACTATAAGTTTATCCTCATACTATCCATCCTCTATTCGATCTGGATGGTTTCATGTTTGCTTAAAATATCATCCATACTGATAACAATGGCTCAAAGTCTTTCACTTACGTGCCTCCGTACTATATTATACTCTCACTCAACTCAGCTAAGTTGGCACAGTTTCTTTTGTGCTCACTTCATTCCTCCTACCTTCTCCTCTCAGTTACACAATCTATATGTGATGCTTTAGCTCTACTTAGATTACTTATTGAATCTCGGGTGCAATTCGCGGCTCGCTGTCTGCACATCACTGCACGACCGATTGGAACAGCGCCGGTAGAGATAGACACTACGCGATGGATCATTTATAAATCTATATGAAAGCTGTGCTCTAATCTCAGAGTAATTGTGAGAGAGGTACCGTGTGTCTATTGCGGTGACATGTCCGTCACGCTCCACCTGCCTATCTGCTTCGGTCTATAGTTCTCTTCTTGGATTCTAAATAGGCATTTAACACTAGAGCCCAATTGTTACCCATGCAGGAAGCTCACTTTCTAGATCGAGTTAATAGATAGACGAGCATATTATTTGTGTTATAAGAATTTTAAATATACTTCTATTCCGCTAATAAATGAAAGCGCTCGAGTGTCCTTTTGCCATATAAGCTATCTAAAGTCAATAACTCTTATGCGCATACGTTAGATTCTACCTGTATCATTTCTATCTAACGAATCAATTAATGTACCGGTGCCTACTCTCAAAGCGTTTCAGCTTTTTAACCTAATAATAATACGCTGCACTCCATCCCTTCTAGGAACCACACTAAAATATGATCCACGATCTTAACCCTATGTAATCTTATGAGATTGCGTCCTAGTCCCTCTGCATCTACTCGGTGCGCTGCTCGAACGTTATTGAACTCTAGGTCGAGATAGTGCTAAGCCTGTAACGACTGATCTTGACACTGAGGTATCTTGTGGTTTTATATACACAGCGCAGTCTCTCACTCAGCTGAATATTAATTCATAAGTGTGAGAGTAATTGAGTAACCGCCAGTTTATATGTGTGCATAGGTATTTGCTCTTAGACATAGATCAGCAGTAATCTATCTTTATATTGAGACCTTCTCGTGGTGTGTATAGCGACCGACGCGGCGCCCGTGACTGTGAGCTGTACTGGCTATCTGACGAAAGACTCTCCACTTCTTCTCGATTTCTCCTGGAGTCTTATTCTTTTGTGTACTTTCTAACTCTATCTATTCTTATTATAATGCTTATTACTTTTTTCTCAATATATACGTTATTACTAAATATCTGATGTACTGTTTGTTTGATGGGGTGACTTTTATCTTCTGATTACCTTTTTCTGTACAATAGTATGTCAGTTGTTTACCATTTACTATATATGAGGTTATGTCTTATCGTCCATATTAGTATTTCTAATTAGTACTTTTCATCACATTATATGATCTTCCTCATAGATCTAATATGTCAACTAATTCTTAACTCTCTTATCGACACTCATTGCCGTATGCTCGACCACTTTATATTACTTAATATATATCTCAAATATTATATTATCAATAAACTACTCTCAATTTTAGTCAATGATTCTGACTCTCTTATATTTTAACTTATCTATGATATATATATATAAATATCTAGAATTATTAGCTCAGTTCTCATCTCACGCCCTTAATTTCATTATACCGACTTTTAATATCCATTTTCTATCCGCTGATTACTGGTTAATTATATATGAAATATTTATTATTCCGTGGGTGGTAGGTACCGTCGTGAACATCAATATATGATATATTAGTAAATTTATAATTCTTTTAATAAAGATAACCCGACTTCTTATACTAATATTCATTCCCTCTCATTACTCATTAATAAGATCATACCTATATTATATAACTTTCCTACTCTTTCGCCACGGTTCTCTCGTCCTCTCCTGTTGACTGAATTAATAAAACATCCTTTTGCCTTGAACATTAGAATCGAAAAATTAATGTCGTTGGGAAACCTCTCTAACATCACTAAAGATGTATTTAGCTATTAGGTATGTGATATACGGTTAGCTACGCTCTAAGTGAAATACTAGGGAGTTTCTGTTATTAGACCTGGCGGGTTGACTTATTATATTTATATTCTCTATATATATAAAATTATTCAAGTTATAATATATATTCAGTTAAATATTACTATATACAAGGGTTATCCATTCATACGCCCTATATTATTTGTGATAAATAATGGAGTACTTACGCTCTATCTATATCTGTCGGGAGGCTACTATGTAGTTATCACCCTATATCAGCTTATTATTGGTGAATAGTAGGTTCGGTGATTCTAACAGGCTAAATAGTAACTTATTAAAACTGTCCCACTTATTAATATACTTATATTCTAGTGATTACTACGTATTATGACCCTATTACTTATAATCTTGAATGCGAGCGTACTCGAGTAATGTTATATATGGTTAGCTATATATATAATCATCTTTTCTATAGGTACCTTATACTAATATATATATATATATATATATATGATATATATAGTATATAATATATTTATATATTATATATATATATATATATATATATATAGTTATTGCTATTTTAGATAGTATCTTATATTTAATATCATTGAATAATAAGTATTTTTAGTTTTAATTATTATTATTATGTATTATTATTATTAGTATTATTATTTATTATTATTATTATTATTATATATTATTATTATTATTATTTTATTATTATTATTTTTATTTATTTTATTATTATTATTAGGCACCGACGGAGAGCTTTAGTAGAGGAGGAATAACCGATTAATGGCATTTATAATAATAATAATAATAATAATAAGTCATAATAATAATAATTCAGTACATAATAATATAATAAATCATAATAATAATATAATAATATAATTATGTATAATAGATAATCAGTGTTCTAATAGGATTATGTGTAAATATCATATAACGAGATGGGTATACTAATATATAATTCAATCATTAACTAATGATATTACTCAGTACATAATGAATGCTGCTCTCACATTAATAATAATAATAATAATTATAATATGAATATGATTTTAACATAATAGACCGAAATGACCAAAGAAATTAAGATATTTTTTAAGAAAAGTTTTTCTTTTAAATTAAGATTTAATGAGATAAAGTATGTCATACCTATCATTCAATCCGATTTTCAATTAATAGCAATCTTGATTAAAGAGTGAGTGATTGATGTTAATAAAGCATGTGTGTTCGTGCGTTCAGGCAGAGTTCTAATAATAAACCTTGTGCAACTGACTGTTTCAATTGCATACTTATATCTTTACGTTATGTAAATATTGTTCGTACTTGACATGAACCTAGGGAGTGAACTTGTATGATCTTAGTTAATCTTTTATAAGGTCGACAAATGTTTTGACTCGAGTGTTGCTCAAATTCAAATATGCAGTTAATGTACTCTTGTTCCTTATACACTGTAGCTTCAATATTATATATATTTTCTGTTATATAGTTGGTATATGAGTTTAATTTTGCTGCAAAAATTTTTCGTCGCTGATATGCATTAGTTTGAAATTTTCGATACAACATAATTGTGATACAATGACATTGTACATCATCTCGTACTCGCACTCCATGACTCACTAATTACTAAGCAACGCATAACAGTCTATTCCTGAGTCCTTATGACCTAATCTATACAATTCTTCTCTATGCGTCCTACTCTTATATCTGAAATAACGCTGGGATTTATTAGAACCTATAGCTAAAATAATTATATATCAATATGACATAATCCTATGAGTAGTCGTTTTTAACACAAAAACAAAAACACGGTATTTGCATTTATATATTATATTCTTATATACTATATACTAATATAGTACTCACCTCCTTGATAATATGGGCTTGACAATCATTAATGGTATATTCAATGTTTGATTAACTAATATAAAATAATAAATAAAAAAAAAAGTAATAAAATAAATTATAATTATTATAATAATAATATATACTACTTTATATTTATTATATATTAATATTTATAATATATTAATATATATTATAATATATTATATATAATATATTATAATATTAATATATATATATATATAATATATTTATAATATAATGTGGATCGTCTAGGTGGGAGTGAGCACTGTGAGTGAGCAGCTGCCCCCCACCTAGAAGTGTATTACTACTTTTATAGAGTCTACCTGATAATTATTTTTGTGAATCCTCAGTCCCGTTCCGGTTGGTTCTTATAATGTAAGGTTTACGATGTATATATATTATAATATATATATATATATATAATTTAATATATATATATATATTATATATTATATAATATATATATATATTATATTATATATATAATTATAATATATATATATATTATATATTATAATATAATATATATTATATTAATATAATATTATAATATTAAAATATATATATCAATATATATATATATATATATATATATATAATATATTATTAATATATTAATATTATATATTAATATATATAATATATAATATATATATATTATATATATTTATATATATATATTATATATATATATATATTATTAATCTAATATATAATATATATTAATATATTATATATATATAATTATTATATATATCTTATATATAAAAAAAATATTTTATTAATCAATTAATTATTTTCAAAATCTATATTAATATATAATATCATATATTAATAATAATTTATATATTTATATATATATATAAATATATATTATATATATATTTTATTATATATATATATATATTATTATATATATATATATATATATTATAATATATATTAATATTAATATATATATTAATCTATAATATAATATTATATATATATAATACTCTATTTATATATATATATTATATTTTATATATATATATATTATATATATATATATATATAATATATTAATATATATATATATGTATATATATATATATAATATATTAATATTACTATATTAATAGATAGTCATCTTCGCTACTATTTTTTCATGCTTCCTAATAAACAAAATTTCCTAACAAATATTTAAGCATGTGCAATTTGCATATACTGTACCGTACTATTTTATGCTCACTCTTATAATTAGCAGAAACATGCATGATGCTAGAGAACACTCTCCTATATTCATATATGCATTGAATAGCTACAAGTCGCTTTATCCAAATTAGTTCTACCTTTCAACTTGTGTGTCTGATTGCTTTTCACAATTCAAAGCCACATCTTTATGCGTTGTCTAAAACATGAAGAATCTCTTTACTTGTAGTATTTCAAAGATTTAAAATTTTAATTTTATTTCATGTTCTCTTCTGTTGGTTTCATCTCTACCTATTTCACTCTTCTCACTCTTTCAAAATACATCCATGAAGGATGAACAAATCAACCAAATATAAAATACAGCTATATTGATGCACAGTCCCAATGGTACTTTTCTATCTTATTTGCATTTAAGCAAACTTATAAAGTGAAGTTATCAGCAGGAATTACAAATGTCGAACAAAATTTTAAAATTTCCTATGAAATGAGGAGATATAGTACTCTGGCCATCTAGTTTTCTTTCAAGAAAAGCGCCAGCAAGTTAATGGCCTTAAGGATCTTTTTTTGGTATCCCAACTCAGTATTAATAAGATTCGAAGACTCATGTGGACTCATCCCTTTCCTTTGAAATAAGCTGTCCTCACCCAGTCATATCTAGAAAGTTACACTAAATCCACGAAAGTCCTATGCGTTCCCAAGTCCAACCCAACTGTAACTCCTAGCTCACTCCCGTGACCTGTACCCACTGGAATAAAAGTCATAAAAATAATACGTTCACTTAGAATTAAGACATCAACATACTGAATGAGTTAAGACCCTCGCCGGTCCAGATCTTGATAAACGAGAAGAATCCTGTAAGGAATTTAGTAAATTGATTGTTTTATCTCACCACATAGCACTAAAGAAGTACTTAACACATTTTGTATAAGTGCAATGTTTAAGATTTAAGTTACAATATTAATTAGTCTTCTTTGTACTTCAAATGTAATTGAAGCATGGATACACACACCACACACACACACCACATTACAAGGGTATAATCCAAATAATGCGAGTATGGTACGTTCATAAAATAGAAATAACGCTTCATTTGTATGTGTTACTCTACACGTTAATAGCATGTTTGGCGGTCACAAAATAAAGGCGTAAACCCTTTATAGTGAGTGTATCACCAAAAATTTGCTCTGCCAAAGCATGCAAGGAAGGTTATCCAAAAAAGCAATTGCAATTACCTTCTTGAATAATTTTCTAATTAATATTTATTGCCGATAGGATATTTTGAAAAATTACTTAATAAAATTGATTACATTTCAATTAGTATCTATAAAAACATAATAATGACTTGTTCGCTATGTAATCTATAGAAATTTTTCACTATATATTTTTTATTCACACAATATCTGCACCGATGTCTTTTAAGGAGTTTTTCAGTAATGAAATATTTATATTTTCAATAATTTTAATATTTGGTAAATATATATAATTGAATATTTTATATATATAATTCTAAGGAAAAATAGAGTATTTATATGTTGTATTAATAATATATATATATATAAGTGGTTGTTTTGATTAAGTTGATTAAACTTATAAATACATATTAAATATTTTCTGTTAATATATCAGATAAATTGAAATATATTTTTACAGCCTTAAGGCAAATAAGTAAATAGTATCGCGCTGTCTATATTATAATATTTATGCTATAATACTTGTAAGCAAATAGACTAAATGATTTGGTTTCGTAAGTTATGTTATATAATATTCGCTAGCAAAAGAAGCGTTGGAGCATGAATAATTACTTGTGTGTTAATAAGCGTATAATTTTCCTCTGATTATTAATCGTTTTATTATTTCTCGTATAACTTTAATAATTATACACGGCTTCGTACATGATATGTGTCGTAAACAGAAGATAACTGCTCAAGTGACTTATATGTCTGAATTACAATTTGTGATATTAATATCTGTTATGTTCAGCTTCTCCGAGTTTACAATTATTCTCGCACTATCACTTGAATGAAGTTTCGTCGCATGTGTTGTGTGAACACGTTTTGATGAAATTTGCGATTGTTATAAAATATTTTCTTATCAAAGTAGCATTTCTATAATATATATATCGTATATAAGTATCGTTCGTGGTGATAGAGAAGAAACTTTGCTTTCCAAATTTCCTCATATATCAATCCTCCCATCTTACTAGGTTTCAAGATATTGTGTATTGAAATTATTTTGCCTTAAATTCATAATTTATAGGTTATCTATATCCTCAGTTTAGTAATAGTAGTATTTATTAACTATGTTTTTCTTATGTATTGTAATTCTCCTTTCTTTATTGGTTTACGCTGAAGAAAAAAAGACATAGTGACTGTTTGCTATTTCGTTTACAATATTGGAAGTTACATAAATTATCTTATCGTGCTCATCATATGCTTTGAATAACTTGCTTCTTTTTGTGTGATACTAGTGAAAAATATAGAATATAGTCTACTATATCAAGCATTGTAAATTATATAAAAAATATATATATTATCATATTAATGTTATTAAATGATAGTATCAGATTTAACGTTTATATTATCCTATTATTTATATTACAATATATATTACTATTATATATTAATTATAAGGTTATTTATACGCTATTGGTGTGTATAGTATATTTATCATTTGGTCACTAAAGTGTAGCAATAATAAGTATTATTATGTACTATGTTACAATATATAAAGCCTAAATTATTTAAGTCTAGATTAGGATTAATATCACATATTCTATATATATTTGTGTCAGGGATAATTATATTATATTATATATTATATTTATTTATTAATATTATAATATATTATTATTATATTATTATTATTAATTATATTATTATATTATTATAATTATTATTATTATATATTTAATTATTATTATATAATTATTATTTATTAATATCTTTAATTATTATATCATTATTAATATATTAATTATAATATATTATTATATTTATTATTATTAATTAATTATATTATTTTATTTATTATTATTATTATTATTATTAAAAATTAATTATTTAATTTATAATTATGTTTAATATTAATAGTATTAATTTTGTTAATTTATATTATTGCATCTTTGTATATGTTAAATAATACTTTATCTGAAAAATTATTTACTTATTTATACATATATGAAAATATTTTGAAGACGGTTAACGTTAACTTCCGTTACATTATTTTTTACTGATAATTAAACGCTTTAATGATTAACACGTTATATATAATATATATAAAGGTCGTTATAAGTTTCATGGTGAATTTTGTCTCAATATAAAATGCGTTAACTTTATGTGCTTTCCCGTTTTGGTATTTTAGAATATTAAATTTACTATACATGTTGTATTAGAGTTATATATAATTAAAATATAAGATAAGTGGGATATAGAATTAACCTATAGATATCTTGGTGTGTGGTCTCCTCCATCTTACTAAATAAATTTTACATAAGAGTTAAATCCAGACAGCAAAGTCTTCATTATGTATTTGACGCTTCTAGTTACTTATATTAACACAACTATTTATATATCGAGATGTATTTTTTCCTCTTCGCAGTACGCTTAGAAAACTTATTTTGGAAAATCTCTTTTTCGTTTTTCCCAATAAAAGCTAGCCATCATCATTAACTAGTAATCCGAGATTTTGGTGATAATGATAGTATACTACAATTTTTCCATCATAAGCTGTGCATTAACTTCATACCAATATCTGCATTGCTTTGAGCCATTGCTATCAAGTTCAGCAGAAATAATACTGAGAACAGTGTAAAATACTTTTTCATATCTAAAAGTTTATGTAACTTGTTTGTAAGAAATGACGCCTACAATATATAAACATGGCTTGGAGCAGATAAATACGTACAAGTGTTACAACGGTTCAGACTAGATCCTACACTTTTAAAATCTGCTAGTAAAAAATGAGCATGATATATCGTTCAAACAGTTATTCGGATATATCACCATATCCGACTTTTACTTTTTCGAAGCTAATTCATAATTTTATATTTCTTTTTTTTTATAGAGTTAAAGTGGAAACGTTAAATAAAATTGGTCGTAGATTTTTGTAGGCATACTTTCTTTTTTGCAGTCATATTCTTTTTGTCATGCTCGGTAACGATGGCTTCGTATCTTTATACAACTGGACGCTTGTCATAAGCGTATTCGTTATTTTGTGATTTTACGTCGTTGATCATTTTAGACGAATGAGTAATTTTTGAGTTGATATAAAACTTTGAATATTTATTTACATTTTGTAAAATGTCAGCATAATAATAGATCTGGTTGTATTTCAATATCTAATAGGAGACTATAATTCTTTTCTATAAGGACTATACTTAGTAGATAATATTATTACCATTTTATTTAGGGGATTTCTATTGTCGATAACGATATAGTAAATTTTGATGAATACCCTTTGAATATTTGAAATATTACAGTAATTATATTTTTCTTTTCATTTCTTCTTTTTTACTTAATCTCAAAATTTTTATATATGTGATATAACGCATTTTATAAGTTGTTTATTTAAATTCCACGTCAATGAGACATCTTCGCTTTTTAATATAGAAATTGATTAATTGATACCATAATTATACCGTTATGGGGTATAAAGAATAATATTTTGTGTGAGTATTTTACATAAACTTCCATATTTTTTTCGGATCCTTGATGTTCTAAACGTTGCTAGGTAAATTATATAATTCTGGTATTTCAAAATATTCATCTAATGAATGTTTACATATTGGTATTTAAACATTTTTTATGTTGATAATAGCTTCTCCATCCTTTGGCATTATTAGGTTATAGGTTGATTTTATTTGAAAGGTTACTTAATTAACTATCAAATTATTTAAATTTATATATTATTATTTTTTTATTATCTATTATTATTTTTTAATTTTTTATTACTATGTATTAATTTTTATTTAATTATTATATTAATGATTTAAATTCATTAATTTATTATTATTATTTTTATTTTTATTTTTATGTCAAATTGGAGGGTTCTTCTTATTGAATAATGTAATATATCAGGCTACAAGTGATCCTATCTTGTGTCATCATATTTCTTTCTTCCTAAAAATTAAATAAGATATCATTAAATAATTGAAATTGGTACTGAAAGTAAATTAAAAGAAAGAAATTTAGGAGAGAGAGAGAGAGAGAGAGAGAGACTTGAAATAATAGAATTTTCATATTTTTTTTCGCTAGAGGACAAAAGTACAAGAGAATTATAGATATCAGAGAAGAGAGAGAAGAGATAAAGAAAAAAAAGATATTAAACATGCAAGTTATTGAAGATTAAGAGAGAGATGGTGTAGACAAGAACGCATTTGAAGAGCGAATTTGAGAGTTAGCCATAGACGTGGAGTTTTAATCTCGAGCACGCCAGAGATCGAGAGAGAAGAGAGAGAGGATGAGAGATATGGGTAAGTAATACTTTCTTAGTAATTTTAAAATAACAGCATATAAGAATATAGTTTTTATAAAGTTTTTTCGAAAGCTTGATGAAAAGTAGGATGAAAAAACTCAAACTTGTTGAAACAAGCCCAAAACGCACAAGCCGCCCAATTAAACCTTTTATGAATCCTAAAAAATAGCGTCCAAAAGCCAAAGCAAAGCTCGAATGAACAATGCCCAAACGTCAGCCACAGTAGTCAATTTATATAAAAAATACAAAAAGCTTAACTTGCTGTTCAACAAAATGAGGAATTGTTAATTTTCCTTTTTGCTGAGGCGAATGGGAAGGTATACTGGCTTATCAAATAGATCGCGGGACAAGGTGAAATGTGTATAACTCTCAACCGCTTTTAACCAAATCTTTTACTCGCGCTCATAAGGCGCGTAAATATCGAACGGGCCGTGTATAAAAATAAAAGGGGCTTTAATAGATTTATTAACTGAGGACACGTCGCTCCCATTAACGCAAGGATTTCTTCTCAACTTTTTCCTTTTTCCATGTTCAAGGAGAACATATCATGCTTTGATGCTAGCCCCAGGGGACAAAAAATTTCCCTATGTTTCTTCCATCCTAATTTGGGTGTAATATATATATATATATATATATATATATAGCTTATATATATATAATATATTATATATATATACCCTATATAATATTATATATTATAGGAATTTAAATTCAGTAAAGGGAGCAGTTCTTTATATATATATAACTTATATCTAATAAGTATATATATATAATCATACTGTTACCTATAGACGATGACAGAGAGACGAGAGTAAATTTTGGTTATTTGATACGAGAGAGTACCGGGTTAAGAGAGAGACGAGAGAGAGGTCAGCATCGAGAAATTGGAAACGTAACAAAGTCGCCTCTTAGTTTCTAGGAAATGGGAATCAACTAAAAGATGGCAACAAAGCTCAACTAATCGAATTTATTAGGGCCATGTTAAAATATTCGAGCTTAAATTTTTCAGCAACACTCCCAGAACTCAAATTGCTTGTTTTTTTTATTAATCGCTTTGTCTGACAGAGAAAATAAAACGTTTCGCAACATCGATTAAACTTTTAATCATCTCCGATCGCGATGGGTATTGGCACGTGAAGTTACAACGCGAAATAAATATTGTGCGGGTTTAGGTTATTTTAACGAAAGTGCATCGGTTAAGTCTGAGCTTCGCCCTTGACGGCGCTTGAACTTGGTATCCCGAATATATCCTCTAGCCGGATGCCGTAGGAGAAAAAGCAAAAACTTTGTTCGAGGAAAAATGTGGATTCGCTATCTCATTTTTTGTATAGAACCCGGTGGGTCTTTTTCCGTCCGTCCCGGCAGCTAGGTAACGTGATTAGACGGTAAGTAAACCGATATTTTTTCTCGGATCGGGGTTTATAAGAAAAATGTATGGACATGGCGATGGAAGGTGGTTATAGTGATGTGAGTTTCACAAACTAACGATGGGCTCGAAGAAGAGTGCTTTTTGCTATATGTTAAACATATCGCCGCCAAAGGTATCTGCACCATCCGTCCTGACAAATTTGAAATCGTCGCTTGATAGAATAAATGAAATTTAGAAAAAAAAGGGATAGAAAACGCGACGAACATTGAAGTAACCGGAAATACGTTATGAATTTAAAGTATGATTCGAAGAAGACGCCCGAATGCAAGTTTTTTGAGCGGTGAGATATGTAGAAAATTGAACTGCATTGACGAAATAGATGCTTATTCAGATGCGCACCGAAGCACATCGATGGTATTTTCAATATTTCGGAAGGTACGCGCGTTCGTTTAAACAAAAACCTTTCCTCGACTCACCCCTATACAGTAGTTAATGATGGTACTACGAACAAGAGAAAGATGCGGCTACGACACGCAAAAGGTGGTAATTCTGACAGTTATTTTTACGTAAAGCAAGTTGTTCCATGCTCAAGTATTGTCTGAGAATTTGAAGAAATAGCTATTTCAATGCATGGATTATAATCAGGGATTATAATATTCGAAGCGGATATTGAGAAGAAATATATACTGACGGATTTCTCGACATCATGTGATTTTTACAAAACATAGAGAAATTAATTTTCAAGTTTTCTTGGTCTTCAGACGTCGATGAAGGACGGTAATTAAACTACACTAGGGGGATGGTTTGAGTGTCTGAGCATAACCATGCGATGCTCCTTCACGTCTTTTCGTCGCAGTAAAAGGTTTATTTCCGCAGATTAAAATCTATACGTGGGAAGCGTATATATAAATTCAAAACGAGAGAAAGACACAGTGAAAACGTAGTGACAGAGAAAATGAGGTCGATGAGCAATAGAGAAGAAGATTGGAGATTGGATGAAGATATGAATAAGGTAGAAAATTGATTGTTATACTAAAAATTTTCAGGGAAATAAAACTATTCGAAATTGCACCTTTCGTAGTTAGAATATCGATGGATTTTCGCTACACGACGTAATCTTCAACAATTAAAAGGTGTTTCGAATGAGAAACCGGTTTTAGAAGCTAAATTGCGCGATAGAGCGTTCAAGGATTTTCTCGACATTTCGCGGTCCTTGATGGCGAGTGTCGCCAAAATTACCGAGGAGGAAATCTCCCTCGGTAGATGTAGAATGTCTTCAGATTGCCCGATTCAAGATCTTCGGGATCCGTTTTTCCCTAAATTGATGGAACGAGATAAACTGGCTATTTTAGTATGCTTCACCGTCACAGGAATCCCGATTGTTATGATTATTTCAGTCGGATTTTATAAAACGTGCCCGCTCTTACTTTCAATCCTTGGGAAAATGCGAGTAAGGTTAACCGACCCGATCGACGACGACTATTGCGCCGTATTTTGTCACATGGCGAGAGATTTGATACACGGCGGTTTCTTGTTTAAACGTGAAAATGAAATAAAATCGATCGTCGGTTCCTACAATAAGACAAACTTCAATGCCGTTGTGCCAATTTTCACGTCGGGTTTGGCGCGCGTCCTAAAACCTCTCATTCAAACTAACGTATTCGCTTCTATTTGCACCTATAGCATTTTGAAGAACCCTCATGTGGTCATTCACGACGTTCATTTCGCGACGTTACTTCGCTTGTGGAGGGACGGTATACTCCCTTTAAGAAAAAATTATTTTGGAATTCTGTCCGCTTTGTGGGTAAAGTTTTAAAACTAAAATACTTAACATCATTCCTCGAAACGTCGACTCAGACACCTTTACTAAGAAGCTGACAGGATGTTTAGTCTCGCTGAAGAGAAGCGTACTTGCTGTGGAATCGATAATAGGAAATGGGTCCAAAGACATCCGCCCCACCTCGGCCTTACAGGGAGAATGGGGGGGTGTTGCGGGAAATTTTTGGCCCTGAGCGCTGAAAAGGGGGTTTTTTCTCCTTGTGATAGAAAATATGAAACGTTTGGATATTCACTAATGATTCGCTATAACATGCAGTGTGAGTTTTGAACAGGAGAAAAACACTTGGTAAAACACTATAAGAAACTGTTCTGCTCGAGAAAACTCTACTATAAACGGCCTCTCTTTTTTTTTATTAATTAAAATTCAATAATCGACAAAAAGAGCTAAAAATAAAAAAATGGTCCGAAAAAATGTTCGACATTTTGTATTACTGATTCGTGAGTTTATCGGCTCTTCTATATTAGTCCGGGCCAGTCGAACCGTTGATGGTGTCCTACAAATAGTTTATAAACAAATCGCTATAGACAACCACGGGAGATATCGGATTACACGATTTGAAAATTATATATAGATATGAAGCTTTATCTTCCCCTTGAGATTACCGTGTACGATGCTCTCGGGTCATTAAAACATAATAAATCATCTGCATATAAAGAGAACACATACCATGTTTCGCGAAATTGCCACAGTGGGCTCTAAGACTAATATATAGGAAACTATTTAAAGAAGAAGATTTTTTTCGTTGCTTGTAACTCAAGTTATGCGAAAAGCACGTACGTGTTTAGCGATAGACTAAGACATCAAGTAAAAACGTTATGTTGTAATTTACGTATTACTTTTTGTAATATGTGGCACTACATGATGTAATGAAATGATTACGGTATGCGAGTCCACCAGCTACTTAAACAAGAGTTAATTAGGCTCAACGAAGGGCGACGTTGTTGAGTTCTCTGGACAAAACGTCAAGATTTACTGGACTACAGAAGTTTTTGCCGAAAGAAAAATGATTAAAGGGTATCATAACATCGGAACGATAGTGTGTAGACACAGCTTCGTTAATAGAATTTAGGACTCAGCCAAAAATGCTGTTTCAGTGGGTTATTCACTACACGATATTGCCAATCTCGCCGCGGACAGAAGCGGGAGAGGAGTTTTGGAGGAACCCTAATCCATACGTTAAAATTAGGACTCAGGTTGGCGAGTTTCCCACGCCAATCGCAAATAAAGGAAAGCGGGGAGATAAATTTTAACGTCTAAAATACAAAAAATTCTACGCGAAAGATTCAAGATGATAAGACAAAAATTGATTTAGGGAATCTCAAAAGCGCGCATAATCCAAGGCTAAAAGCAGGAAAATGCTAATCCATGATGTTGGCTGTTGCAGGAGATTTAGTAAGTGGTTGCTTCCTGTGACCATTCGAGATAAGAGTATTCGATGTGAAGAACCGAGGTACGTTCGATAAGATATAGAACACAACAACAAATCCTGCGCTTCTCTTGGAAATCCTCCAGCTTGCCACGTACTCGGACACTCAATGAATCTTGAATATATATTATCTCCTTATAATTCCGTATGCCAGTTCAGATTCTTTTCTAATTTATATGTAGTAGGTTACCTGGTGTACATAACCAACAGACTATATATATATATATATTATATATATATATATATATATTATATATATATTATATATATATACTAGGGCCTAAAATAGTCAGTATGATATGGTCTTTATTACTATTCTATATTAATATTATAATATATATATATTTTATATTCTTCTGGGGATAAAGATACATCAAATTATACAAAGTTATGACCATAGTTATATATATAATATTATATATAATATATAATATATATTTATATGTATATATATATATATAATATATATATATATTAAATTATATATGATATATATATAATATATATATATATATTAATATAGTATATTTATATATATATATATATATTAATATTATTAATATATCATATATATATCTTTATATATAATTAAGTAATTGGTAAAACAATAAATATTATTTATAATTAAACTAAAATCGTTTTAAAATTAATTATTTTTATACTACATCGCTGTCTATATCGCGTCAATACTTTTCAATACGAGTTTATTTTGACTAAAAAGTAGGCTCGTATTCTCGTAGATAATACGAATACATTTTCTTGGAGAATGGATAGCACTTGTATTTAGACAATTATAACAAAGACGCTATGAAACATTATAGACTATAACGTAGTTTGCAGGTTCCTCTTTAATCAGTATTTATCTCATCTTATGAGAATTTATTTATTGTTTTAACGTCCAATATCTATGAATTTATTTATTGTTTTAACGTCCAGATTCTCAAAAAAAGCAGAAAATAAACTCGCTCACCATCGTCTTCCACACCACTATCGCGATCAATTTCAAAAGGTTGACGTTGATTTACCGTCACCGCAGAGCCATTTTCCAACCTTACGAGTTTTTGTTTGTCGTTTAGCTCTTCTTGGCATTTCTGGTTCGTTAGTTTCCTCTTCCTTTTATTCGCCCCATCGATATTTTTTGAGTCTAAAACATTTTCTCTATTATCCGTCTTTAGTGAATTGCTACATTTTTCCTCTTCCTCTCGCGTCTTCGCTTTCGAAGAACACCCGTTTATCGATTCGAGAATATCTTCTCCTTTGGAAAAAGTTTCGATAATTCTATCGCACTCCATTTCACCAAGACAAAAACTCGTAAGGTTCTCAACTTTTCATTTCGTTTGGGTCTCTTAAATATCGCACCTCGCGAACGATGAAATTGAAACGCATAAAATTAAATAATTATCAAATAATGTTAAATTAATATTTTAATAAACATTTTTGCTTAAAAATTGCACATCAAAGAGAAAAATAACAGTCATTATTTGTTCCTAACTGTATTCACGCACTTGTCTTTCTACCTTAAATATATCTGGGTGAGGATGAGCGAATTAACAGAATTATCGATGGAAGAATTTTCTGCCAGAATGAGCGACCAAAGTTTACATTCGCTCGTGGAAGTCTTGGGAATGTCGGACGAAACGCGAAAAAAGATGGTATCCTATCTTAAAATAAAATGCGTAGAAGGAAACGGTCGGGTTAACTTTCAGAACCTGCTAGTGGGCAGTTCCTTTTATTTTTTCGACGAAAATTACGCCGTTGAAGATTATTTGGTAGCGACTAAAAACGTTTTAAAGAATGAATCGGACGATACCGTGACGGCCGTAAAACTACCGATTCTTCGTTATTCGAAGTCCAAAACGTCCGATTACGTTTTAATCTTCAAGCTTTTAAAAATTGGTTACCCGAATTTGAAATCGGTGACGTTAATCGTGGAAGACTATCGATACGCAAACCTGGTTTTTTCCGTTTCTATCTGCGTGTGTTTTCCAAAAATAGAGCATTTGAAAATTCTTAAAGACAACTTAACCAGCCATCGAAGCAAAAGAGATTTTTGTCCCGTCGTTGAAGGCTTGATGGACATCAACAATGTCGCCGACCGCTTTCCGAACGTTAAGAAATTGGATTTGGAGGGGGTGAACGTGATGTTTGAAAATTTGTGGAAAGGAGTGAAATTCCCCCCGCCTCACAACGGTTTTTCAAAATTAAAAGATCTGAAAATACGGTTTTCTGATAGTAAATCTTCCAAAAACCTTCTAGAATTAACGCCCAACTTAGAAACTTTCCAAATAACGTTTTTTGACGCAGATTTTTCCATTCTGTGCGAAAAGAACTTACGTTTCTTGGAATCGTCGGAAATAAAACACTTAAAAATTTCCGTAATTCATCGAGACCACCCTTCCGTCTCCGCGATTATGAAACCCGTTATTCCGAAAATGAAGAAAGTGGTTCAAAAAGGCACGAAAGATTTCGATCGAAGATCGATTTCCTTATTTAAAAATCTCGAAACCATTTCACTGATGGCTCGAAAATGTCGAAAGGAGGGGACGCTTAAATTATCCTTTACGAGGGTATCGGGGAGAGGAAGAGGAACGATTGAAGAAGAAGATGAAGATGATGGATGCGTCGTCTTTAATTTTGACGAGTTAACGCGTCGACTCGAGAACACCGACACGAGCGAAATTATATACGGAATCGTAGGACCTTCCAAAAAAGAGAAGGGTTTCAAATTTGAAGTGCGCGGTTTTGACAGCGAGATGATCGATTCTATTCTGCATTTTTTTCACTACTGGAATTGGTTAAAACGAATTTAAATTCGTAATAATAATTTATCCATCGTCTGCGCTAAATATATCTTCTTTTTTTTTCGAGACTAATATCGATAATGTTTGAATTTGTCGATCGTTTACTTGTACACCCGTTTCTTTTAATTAAAAATGTCGTAAGGGTTTTCAAATTGAAACCTTATTGCTCGCTAAACATTTTTATTTAAACCCACGAAAATGAGGTATTAGAATATATAAAAA